>PKSG01000510.1:34388-79934 GCA_002916505.1 Tolypocladium paradoxum
CGGTCTTGGCGAGGCTTGAGTCACCGGCAGGTAATATCGCATCCAACGCCTGTACTCCGTACACACGTACGGGGCCATCCCACATTGGAGCTGATGATCGGGATAGGATCGCATTCATGCCCGTGCATGCATGTGCGAGCCTCAGAGCCGAGGCAGGCGCGGCGTTGTTGTCCGCCAACTGCATCGTACAACATCGTACAATAGCGGCTAAGCATACGGATACAAGCCGCCTATACGGTACCTTACACTACGACTTCCCCATTGTTCTATCCTGTGGCGGCGTGCCGTGTGCCGTGCCGTGTGCCGTGCCGTGTGCCGTGCTCTGTCATGTGCCTTCCTGTGAGGGTTGGATCGCCGCGATGATCTCTTCAGTACTTGCGTGTGGCCTGCTGTAACGATGAACAAGACATACTGTTGGTGTGAGGGGGCCATGACAAGCCGAGAGAAGAAGCACTTTCGGCCCGTGACACCGATGGGGCAAGCTAAGGTCCTAATTAATTAATATTCGGAATAAATAGCGCACATCCCTCGGGGCGGTCTGGGGCCCCATGCTGCGTGCATAACTGGACAACCCTATAACACTGACGAATGCTCTCAACGATTGGGTTTGGGTTTAGTTCTAAACAGTATCTCTGTCGCATGGCAAAATACGCTTGATATACTCCTTCTGGCTCAAATTGTCCAGCGTGCTTCCAGCCTCAACTCTGGCGTCATGGCACCTTCGGCGCTCTCGAAACAAAGCCAGGAGGTCAACGCGAACCGAAAGCCGAAAATCATCAGGAAACTCAGTCGGATGTGAGCTATATACTGTCGTGAGAATTCAATTGCTTCTCTTTCAACATGCTGAATGCGATATAGGGAGCTATATGTTTCGTCAATGCACCTCTTGGAACAACACCTTGGCGTTGCTGTGACGTGCCGCTACACCACCCCCGAGTGGCTTTCAGGTCCGCAAAATGGTGCCAATATCAGAGATGTGTTTGAGATGGCACTGTCTCGGACAATATTGCGGCATCCTGTCCTACAAGCTGGCCTCATTGACGAAGACTCAAGCAGGCCGTCCTTCATCGAGCTTGACAGCATTAATCTCAACCACCATGTCGAGTGGCGAGTCGTCGACCCATCAAAAGACTACCATGGAATCCTCAAAAGTGCCCTTCAAACTCAGCTTGATACCAAGTTTTCCCATCAAGAGTCCCGCCCCGCGTGGCGAGTGGTGGTCCTGCAGCAAGACGCATCCAAGAGCTTGGAGGTTATATTCACTTTTAACCACCCGATATCTGATGGAATGGGCGCCAAATTGTTCCACGAGACGCTTCTTCACTACTTCAATACACCGGCAGGCGACGATGAGCCGCCTATTTTGAAAGATCACATTCTCACCATCACGGACACGAGTGTCAAATTTCCACCGTCCCAGGACAAGATGTGCAAGTACTCCATATCCATGGGCTACACCATCGGAATGCTATGGAGTGAATTCAAACCGCGGAAAATGCAGCTGAGCTCTGGTACATGGGCAACCTGGGCGCCGATGCAGATGCCGCCATTCAAGACTCAGCTTCGAACTATATCCGTCGAAGGCCAAACGCTCCAGAACGTGCTCGTGGCCTGCCGCAGGCACAAGACGACATTAACAGGACTATTGCACAGCATCATCCTGATTTCTCTCTCATCACAGCTACCAGAAGACCGGGCGCCAGGATTCCAGGCCCTAACAGCAATCAACATGCGACCTTTCACTCCTCCGAAGCCGCCAGGCTATCCACGCCTCGAGCCTCACAAGACAATGGGAGTCATTGTTTCAGCAATGGAGCATGTGTTTGACAAAGCCCGCGTTGCTAGAGTCAGAAGCCAAGTCAACAGCTCACCGGCAGGTAGGGACGGCAGAGCGGGTCTGGAAGGCCTGGTCTGGTCCGTTGCCACCACGGCGCGCGAAGAACTACGCAAGACGCTAGATTTGGGCGCCAAGAATAACCTCGTGGGTGCAATGGGACTGATACCGGACTGGAGACCCGTCATGAGAGACCGGGCCAAGAGGCCACGATCGGCCGGCTGGCTGGTGAGCAACCTCGGCGTCATTGACGGAGCGCCGGGGAATGGGGACTGGAGAATCGAGAGGGCATCATTCTCGATATGTGGCGACGTCACGGGTCCAGCGTTTCGCGTCTGTCCCATAGCCGTGAAGGGAGGAGATTTGTGCATCGACTTTACCTGGCAAGAGGGCGTGGTCGATGACGGGCTCGGGGAGCGGCTTGTTCGCGACGTGCAGGACTGGCTGGCACAAGTCGGGGAGAAGCCACAATAGGGAGCGTCGACGATTTCACTGCTGCACTCGCAAGTATATCCTGCCTGGTACTAGGTAGCATCGCGCTGTTACTGCAGACATGCCGTTTTTCGGAGCCCAGCTGGCCACGATGACGAGTGCAATGGAGCCTGGCGGCGACCACGCAACGCCTACTCGTAGACATGGGGGCGCTCCAACGGGGACGATGGGCTCAGTACCGTGGTCCGTACCTGTATCCGCACCCCCGAGACCGATACTGAGATGATCAAGGCTAGAGGCGTTCGCAGCCGGAGCGCAAGCAGTAGTAGTCATGCTTCGACCGTCTTCGCTGACGTTCGACTGCATGCTCTGCCAACGGGGGCGAATGCTACCTCGCTTGCGGAGGCAAATGCTTGGAGGGCACGAGGCGGCAGTGTAAGCCGACTGGCAGCCTAGCACCGTACCTATCAGTTGATGCATGGGGCAGGTTGGTTGACCTGGGATCGGGAACAGCCGTCAGCGGCCAACCATGACAAACAGACAGCCCTGCTGGAGTCGCCGGAGCCATCGAGCTGCCTCTGTCGTCACTCGTCACCGCCTTCGAAACACCACAGAGCAAGCTGCCCCTCCAGCGCCCCTCTTCTCTCAGCCACGCCTCTGAAGGAATCCTTCTGCCCCTTCATCCTCTTTCATCCGCGCTGCCCTGGACCAACATCTTGGGGCCCGAGGTGCTGGTTCCCGTCTCGTCGGCCAAGTCAAGATCCCTCTGTGACTCCACCGTCCGTCGCCCGTCCCAAACAGGCCCGCCTACCGACGCAGCGATGTAAGCTTCCCATCACGACCTCGCGATCCTGGCACCTGGTCGAGAGCTAACCGCAGACTCCTCGCAGGCGCATCACCCTCAACATCTTCAACCCCCAGGCCGGGGGCCAGGACAGCCTGCTGAACCTAGAAATCTTCCCCGACATGACCATTTCCATCCTGCGCGAATCCGTCCACGCCGAAACCAACATCCCTCCTACCTCGCAACACATCTACCACAACGGCCGCCTGATTTCGGACGATACCAAGACGATGGAGCAGCTTCAGATCGCCGACGGCGACATGCTGGCGGTCCACGTGAGAGAGACCCGAGGGAGCACCGCTGCTCCGGCACAAGCACCACGCCCTCGGGCGCAGGCACCGCCCCCGGCGCAGCCAAGGCGGCGGCAAGGCGGCGACAACGATCCTGAGCTGGTGCGCCTTCAGGTGCTCGGTGACCCGGCGTTGAGGCAGCAGCTCCAAAGGCAGCATCCAGAGCTCGCGGCTGCCGTGGAGGACCCGGCGCGGTTTGCCGGCATACTGCACGACGCCCAAGATCAGGAACGACGGGAACGGCTCGAGAGGCAGCGCGAGATTGAAAGGCTGAACGATGACCCTTTCAACATCGATAATCAGAGGAAGATCGAGGACATGATCCGCCAAGAGAGGGTCATGGAGAACCTGCAGAATGCCATGGAGCACAACCCCGAAGGTAAGCAGACAGGCGGCAGGCTCGTCTCCAGGCTCGCAGGACTAACCGCTCTCCCCCAGTTTTCGGAAGAGTCCACATGCTCTACGTAGACGTCGAGGTAAACGGCCACAAGGTCAAGGCATTCGTGGACTCTGGAGCGCAGGCTACCATCATCTCGCCCTCATGCGCCGAGGCGTGTGGCATTATGCGACTCGTCGACACTAGGTTCGCCGGTGTTGCACGCGGGGTGGGCACGGCCAACATCATCGGCCGCGTACACTCTGCGCAGATCAAGATTGGAAGCCTGCACCTGCCCTGCAGCTTCACCGTCATGGAGGGCAAGACCACGGACCTGCTGCTTGGTCTGGACATGCTGAAGCGGTATCAGGCCACCATCGACCTGGCCAAGGACAAGCTGATCATCCAGGGTGAGGAGGTGCCGTTCCTCGGAGAGGCGGAAATCCCGAAAGACGAGGAAGCTGCCGCGGCGCAGGAGCCTACGATACCTGGCCCTGCGGGCACCACCATCGGGCAACGGTCTGGCGTTGTCCTGCCCGCTGAAGGGGCACAGCAGCCCACACAACCACGGTCCGCCGCCAGCCCGCCGGTACAGCCTGCGGCACCGACGCCCCAAGCCCCGGCTGCAGCAGCCACGCCAAACCTGACGCCGGCGCACATCGACGCCCTCATGGCCATGGGTGCCAGCAGAGCGGAAGCAATCCAGGCACTTCAAGCAGCCGAGGACAATGTGGACGTGGCAGCAGGTCTGATCTGGGAATGAGCAAGCGATGGAGCGTACAGGGCATAAACGCATAGGATGGGCCTCTGGCCTGGGACGTCACGGGCGGTAATGACGCAAGATGCATGTGCTCGCTCTTTTTTTGACTTGAGAGGCGCAACCCGGAAAGCTGGCGGTCGCGAAACCATAGACGAGAACCCGCCGCGGATGAATGTGTGAGCAAGTTCTCTCGACTTGAACGTCACTAGTTAGCCCGCCCATGTATGCCCGAGTACCTAGATCCATACGACGTGATGACAGTATCAATACTCCGTCGTCGTTGGGCAGACACGCCCTTTCTCGCTTAACGAATCTTGTAGACGCAGGGCTTGAGGATGGCCGCCTCATTCGCATCCGCCTTGTCGCCATCCCCCTCCTCGTCCCGCTTGGGAGCATAGCTTTTCTTGCCCCTCGGCGCCTCCTGCGGCTTGGCCCCCTTGCCCTTGGTAGGCGACGCGCCCTTGGTAAAGTGCATCTTGACAAACATCCGATTCGACAGGTCCACCGCCTCGCTGCGCTCCCCATGGAGCACGAAACCCCTCTTGCTCAGCGCGTCCACAAACGCCGAGACGTCCGTCTCGCGGCGCCGGTCCTCCATGCCGTCCACCTCGACGGCCAGGTCCTCGCCGTGGAGGGCGTCGTCCTCGGCGTCGCGCGCGCCGGCCTTGCCGCCCTTTTTGGCGCCGGCCTTCTTGCGGTTGCCGACGCTGTGGTCGACGGGGGCGTGCTTGTTGCGGACAGGGCCGAAGCGGCTCTTGATCTCGGCGACCCAGAGCTCGCCCTTCCAGTGGAGGATGCGGTAGGCCTCCTCGACGAAGTCGATCCAGTTGGTGCCCATGAGGGCGAGGCACAAGATGGCGACGTTGACGGAGCCGTCCTCGAGGGGCAGGTTGGCGATGTCGGCCTTTGTGACGAGCGGGCTGGGGCTCTGGAGGTCGTAGCTCTTGACGTCGAGCCTGAGCTTGGCCTTGTCGGCCTGGAGAGACTCTGCCAGCCTAGCATCGCCGCAGCCCAGGTCCGCGATTGTGCAGGTGCCCGTCGTCCTGGGGAGCGGAGTCCGCACGCGCTGCGAAGGTGGCGCGCCGGGCTTGCCCCTGCCAGGAGGCTTCACCTTGGCCCTGGTCCTGATGTCCCCGAGGAAGCTGTCGACGGGGTTCTCCGGCCAGACCTTGACCTGCCGCCGGAAGCCCTCGTGGTACTCGTCGAACATCTCGGGGGACTCCTGGAAGAGGCTGAAGGCTTCGTCGGAGGGCCGGGTGTAGAGGGTCTCGTTCAGGTGGCGGAAGCGCGCGGAGACGAGCTTCTCTCTCATGGAGGCTTGCAGAGGCGTGAGTTTGGCGGGCTTGGGCGGCATGGGGAGTTGAGCTTTGGTGATGGCTGTGGATCTGGAAGGAGGTGCTGTTGATTCCGCCGCATCTGCGGCCTCGACAGGTTGAGGTGCTTGCTTCTTCTTTTCCTTCTGCCTCTTTTTCTTGTCGTTCTTGTCCTCGGCGCCATGGCTTAGCTCACCATGAGCGTCACACTTCACCTTCTCAGGCTGCTTCTCAACATGCGCCTCCTGTCCACTCTTCCCCTTGCCATCCGCGTCCCTTTTCGGGCGCTTGGCAGCCTGATCCTTCTTCGGTCCATCGTTCTTCTTCGCCGTCTTGCCCGCCACGACAGACTCGTACAGGTCGGCGACGTTGGACGCCGTGACGTCCTCGGTGGCTGCGCCGGCACGCTTCCGCTTCCTGGATTTTGCGCCAGCAGCCCCGCCCGCTGGCGAGGCCTTCTCAGCCTTGAGGCTGTCGGCGGACACCGACCAGCCTGGAACGGCAAACATGTTGCCTTGGTATGCCTGGAAAGATTGGGTGATTGGGGACTGTTCAAGCTGCACGGTGGTGGGCTCGGTCCGGCCCAGGGTTTTTCTTCGTCGAACACAATGAATGACGTTAGTGCGCATGGTCCGTGCGTCAACATGCACTACGAGATTACATAGAGCACCCAGGCATCATGGATCTGGATAACTTCATAACTTCAACCCAACACTTTGAAGGCTACACCGAGGTTGTCCCTGAAAGATTGCCCCAGAGACTCGTGTATAGGCAGCTACGTTATGCATGGCGCGGAGAACTGAAACTGATACCCTTCATACACCTACTGTCTATTCAGCAGGGTTGCACAGGCAACTAACATCCATACAGTATACATGCCTACCCAGCAGAAGGCCCAACCATTCTGTCCAGCCAACGCCAACTTCATCTCGTTTCCAAGAGCGCCTCCCAACAACGAGCGCAATCCCGTCGCGGGACCCGTCGCCAGACTTGAAAAGCGCAACACAAGCCCGAGTTGGTTGGGCGCACCGGAGCCGAAACAAAGACGCATGGCAGGCCCTTGTGGAACCGGTTCCTCCAGAAAGCACCTGAGCGGGTTTGCTCGCTCCCCCCGGAGTTTGCTGTGGCTACCGACATTATCGAACGGCCCTTTTCCGGGCAGCTCTCGTGTGGTTATTTTTCGCCAGCTAGTTCGCGTCTGGCAAATGCCGCGAGCTTTGTCATCGACGGATACATACATTCGCCAGCCGACGTCTTGGCGGGCTGGGTGAACACGAAGCAGCCGCAGCAGCAACAGGCCGCCCCCATATGCAAGTCAGCCGGATCCGTGGGTGTGGTAAGGATATCTCTCGGGACGGGCGAGATGGCGCCGGCACCAAGGGTGTTCGCAGCAGAGCCTGGCTGTCGGTTCCATAGCCTGCCCTTGGGCCCTTTGGTGATACTGTTAATATGCACCCGGGGCAGCTGCAGGACCTCCGGCCATGCGCGACGGGCTCTTGGCCCCTGTCCTTGTCTTTGCCTCTACCCAAGCCGGACGAGGTGCTACGAGACTTGGCCCAGTAAGGGAGGCAGCGGATTTGAAGGGCCTCCGTGGGCGTCGTATCGGCCAGGTCAGCATCGTTTCTGCGCTCGTCAGGCTCAGACATGTCTGGCTGGGCGGCCATGAGAAGCACCCGGTCGGCATCGACCCTCCCTCCCCTGGACACGGCCAGAGTCAGGCTGGGCACCGTCGAGCGCAAGGAACACAATGTGGAATTGTGGATGGAGCCGGCACACCGGTTCCGCAACGACCGCGCCCAAGGTAGCCTAGCCTTGTGGCTCCGTCTCCTATGTACGTACAGTACCATGGTGTTGAGATGAGGCAGGGTTCCGGAGCGAGGTAGCACACAACACAGCGGCCCCCAAGGAGGGGTTGGTTGTGGCAGCTGTAGCATCTCGTATGCGCACAAGCGGCAGGGTTCTTCGCTGAGGAGAGACGAATCTTGTGGGAAGCCGCGCAGCGTTTGTGTCACAGAGGCGGCCATTGGGCCTGGGCGATGGTGTAGGTAGCCTCGACGGCCGAGGTCACCGCCATGGGCCGAGCTGTCTGTTGGTGAGGATTGGATATGCCGAATGTGGTGACAGGGTTCAGGGCGAGGCAAGCCACCGCCATGCATGCATGCGTCCATGCGGGCCAGGCCATGGGTGATTGCGACTCGTGAGTCGTGAGGGCCGGAAGTCTCCATCCCGCCTGACAGGGTTTGGGTGCGTGCGGTGTGTGTGCCAGTGAGCCTTGGCCGGCTGATGCCAACATTCTGGTGACAGACTCCGCTCGCTGGGCTCCGGGTGGCAATGTTCTACAAGCGGAGCATGTAACCGCTGCTCACCTAGGCACCTAGTTGATGATCATCAGGGAGATGAACGCAGCCGTCGACCTTTGCAACTCCCGTCCAGACATCAGCCAGGCCTCCTGGCCTCCGCGGTGTTGCAGAAGACTCAAGACGGACAGTCTGCACCTCGGCCCCCCAAAACTAAAACATCGCGCTAGCGGAGAGGAGGGAGGGCCTATCCGTCGTCCTTGGACTCATTGTTAGCCTCCGCTGGTGCTAACAACGGCGGCCAGCACGGATACTCGTGTTAATGTGGCATCAACGTTCTGCCACGCCAGCCCTAAGGCTCTGTGCCAGCTTAATTACCTGCAGAGTCGTTCCTGGCTTTCGCGCGACTGCATGTTAGGATGAGAATGAGCATCAGAGCGAGGCGGCAGTATGAGAAGTGTGGGAGCAACAGGCAATTGCTACGGTTGGCAGTGGCGCGCATGAAGGCAAGCAAGTACCTGGACATGCAACGGCGGAGGGCCGAGGAAAGAAGGCGAGGGAAGAAGGCGAGGGAGAAGGCGAGGGAACAACCACGCCTCGTCCAGTTGGGTTTAAGCTCACACAAATGCGTACCTAGGTGGACGCTCCCTTGGTACCTTACCTGTTCGAGGACGTAGGTACCTTAGGTACCTTACTCTGCGGTGCAGCACCTCTGCCACCACGAGCAGGTACCTGTCCAAGGTACCTATGGTAGGTAGCGGATGCGAGCGACGTTCTCGTGAAGCAAGTGCCAACGGGCTGGTGGTAGCTGCGCTGCCGTCCCTTGGGACATCATCGGCAGTCACTGTGCGGGAGCAAGCGGAGGTAGGCGAGGTAGTTGTACTTCGTACATGATTGATGCTCATTGCTTTTGGCCTCGGTTCCAACCTGTTGCGAGCCAACGGCTGGACGACATGACTGATTACTCGTACGGAAGACTCCGTAGATGGCATCCATTTCCTCGATTGACTCGCATTGCGACTCCAGCCTCTTGTTGGCCTTGGCATGCCAAATTGTCGCCGCCATTGTCGGCTCGGCAGCTGGCGGCCCCAGAGTACCTAGGTACTTTAGAGTTCCATCCACGCCTCCGCAGCGTTTACAGGCACGGACACGCTCGCAGCGGGCCATCCACTCGTACTCCGTACTGGAGGTCAGCCCTGCCCTGACAGGGGACGCAGCAGGCGATCCACTGAATCCCCGGGACTGCTTGGGATCGATCTGCTGGGCTCCCGTCCGAGGAGGCGGCTACGGGCAGCTTGGGAGCTGGAAGGGCAGCGGCGCGCAGCTCCTCCGTTGGTTGAGTCCATTCCCATTCCATGCGCAGCGCCGCTCCATGCCCGGTGCCTTTGATTAGTCCGCTCTTCGTACTGTAAGGTGCCCTATCGCTCCCCTCCACGCACCAAAAAGGCAGTTGTAGCGCTACCTCGACCACCACCCGATCCCTCCTGCCTTCGCTCCCGTCCCTCTACCTCACCTCACCTTGACCCGTGCACCTCACTTACCTTGCCTTACCTCTCCCTCCCTCCCTCCGTCTGACCCACTGATTAAAGATCGGAGACAGCCTCATCCTGCTGTCAGCTCCAAGCCTGCACAAGCCGCCTCCCACCCTGCATGAATATCTGTCGTCCGGCGTTCGTTGTTGGCATCCCGTTCCCTCCAACCACCATACCGCTGCTTCACCTACAACCACATGCCCCCGAGGTCTCTCGAATTTGGCTCCAGCAGCTGCCAGCCCTTCCACGCTGACATCGACCCTCGGAACCGGCCAGATCCAGCAGGCATTTGCGTTGCCTGCTCCAGGAGAGGGAATCAGGCTGAGGCTGCTGATTGTGTTCCGTTCCGGACCCAATCCACGTCATCCACACTCGCCAGCTTCTCTGACGGGTATTCAGCCTGCCTGCTTGTTGCCAGCCCTCGAGTTACACGGGCAATGTTTCACTCTCTCCTACCGTCCCTTCGCCGTTAACCGTCGTTTGATGCCCTCCCTCGGCCCCCCTGGCCGCGGTGTTTCTGCTGCCATCCTCCGCGCCGGTCACGCAACTCAACGGTGGACGCTTCGCCTCGTCTGTTAGCTTCTCCCATCGCTAAGCAGGACTACGTCGTCAGCCCAGCAGATCCATCTTGATATCGAAATCAAGATTTCCCAACAATTTTGGATCGCCCACACCATGTAAATCTATCCAACATCGACGCCTGTCCCAAACAAGGAGCTTCTCTGGAGCGGCCGCGGCTGTTCCGTACATAAGCCTGCCATGGCCGATAGAAACAACCTGACAACCGACGCCAACGCGGGTCGGCCGGAGCATGCGTCTGCTCAGCACCACGATGATGACCACGATGATCCCAAGGGCAAGAAGCCGGCTGTCAAGAAGAGGACCAAGACAGGATGCCTCAGTGAGTACTCCCCCCCTCCACGGCAAACCCCGAGTCTCGCCGACTCGCCGTCACGCTCCAGACTCTGACCTGTTGCCGAAGCTTGTCGCAAGCGGCGTATAAAGTGTGACGAGAACAAGCCAAGATGCAAGAACTGCATCAAGTCAAAGCGCGAGTGTGAAGGGTACAACCAGAGGGTCGTCTTCAAAGATCCCTTGGGGGCACAACATGGCCACTTCGCGCCTCCCCTCTACCCGACTGGCACGCCGTATCTCGGCGACGCCTTTGCCTCTCACCAGGCTAAGCCACCAGTTCCAATGCCTCTGCAGGCCATCGCACCAAAGCCCTCGCCTTTCGACTTCAACCAAGCTCAATTATTACCTCCGCACCCCCGACATCCGAGCCTCCATTCTCACGACTTCAGCCACGGCCAGATCTCTCCGGGAGGGCACCCATCCATGCCAAACCCTCTGCTGGCGCCCACCTTCCCGCCTCACCCTACGCAACTCGATTACAACTCTGCCCAGCAGTACTATTATGCTCGCCAACAAGCCAATGTTGGCGGAGGGTCCTCCAACGCAAACCCGCCTCATTCTATTGGCGCGACGGCTTTGGGTCAGCCCTTGACCACCGTCTTACATACCCCAGAGAGTGACTACGAAGGCACGCTATCAGACGATGATATCGACATGGCTGAGTCTGACGACGAGCAACCCGACCCCCGAGCGCTAATGATGTCTGGCTCAAGCAATCTGCTTTTGCCGTACGCACGGAGTGGGACAGAGGTTAGGACCTTCTCGGCTTTTGCGCAAGAACAAGCCTTGTCGGAGTACATGAATTATGCGCCAAACTCGGAGCTTCGGAACCAGGCCATGCGAACCATCTTCATGCACTTCGTCAGGGTCACCGGTCCGTCAATGTCATTGTATGAGAGGGACCCATCTCCGCCGGAAGAACCGGGGCATTTTGAAGGAAATGCCGAGTTGGGACACAATTTGTTCAGCTGTAAGGCGATCCATCCCGCTTGGCCCCTTATTTTCGACCACTAATCATGTAGATACGTTTCCTGTGCTATCCTTGAATCACCCCGGCCTGCTCCATGCGATCATGGCAATCGCAAGTCTGCAGATTGCCAAACTCCAGGGCACCCCAGCGACAGCGGCCTTGAAACACTACCACTGGTCGATCCGCCGAATAGCAAAAAACGTGAGGACACCACTGAGAAGGACGAAACTGTCAACTCTGGCCGCGACTCTTTTGCTCGCATACTTTGAAGTATGGTCTTCGGATCATACCAAATGGTGCAGCCATCTCTTCGGTGCCAGACTCTTGTTCAAGGAAATCGCCCTGAAAGACATGTCCCGGGTATGTCTGCCAGCAAAGCGGATGAGGTGGCTTGCTAGCACTGGCTCTGGCAAAGATCCCAGTGACATCGACTATCAATTGCTGAGCATAATTACGGGGAGACGAGTATCTGCGGAAGACTACGGTCTCGATTTCGAAGAGGGCCAGCCTCTTGATGGGCGATGCTATTTTACGACGGATAGAGACATCGAGCAATACGACATCCTTCGAGATCTGTTCTGGTGGTACGGAAAGATGGATGTGTACCAGAGCATACTGGGAGGAACAAAACTATTGTATGCCCCTCAGGCTGAGCCGCACACCAGATGCACCGCTAACAGCTCGCAGCATGGAATACGAGGCGTGGACGCAGTGCCCCCCGCGAGCACCTCTTTCGAACATCAATGCCATGTAAGTGAACTCTGCGTTTGGTCGTCATTGCCGGCATTCTTGGGGGCGTGGAGGCGTGGACTAACGCGACGCAGCTACGGCACGTACGATCATCTAATGCTACTACTTGGTCGCCTCGCAAGCTTCACATCAAGAGATGTGGCCAGAAAGCGGAAGATGAATCGGACTCAGAGCTCGAGCTCTGCAGGAGGCTCTCCGCCCCAGTTCCCGGGTATAGTCCCAACCCACGGAAAGTTTCGTGTCCCGATGGGCTTCAGTCCTCCAATGGGCCGATCTCCACACACTGATCCCAACGATGATTCCGGAGCGCCCCAGAGTTTGGAAGCGGCTGAACAAGAGTGGGAGAGCATCCGACAAGGATTCGAGGCCATGGAGAGCCATCTCGGCGCCCAGTTCAAGCCCCTGAACAGCGAGTATACCGATCGTAAAGAGACGCCCTTTGGGTCGGCATTGCAATACCGCACTTATTCGGTTGCCGGTATTTGGATGAACTACTACATGGGGCTGATTCATCTTTACCGAAGCCGTCCCAATATGCCGCCGGCGGCAATGCAGGCAGCGCAGGTGGCGGCTCCCTCGACAGCAGGCTATGCCATCCAGATTGGACGCATCGCCGCCGGGCTGGCAGACGACTGCTCGCGAAGGCTGGATGTAAGCACTACGCTCGCCGCGGCGTTTATAGAGAGTTGCTTTTGCCTATTCGTGGCAGCTGTGCAGGTGCGAAGAGAAATACACCTCCGTCTGGCTTGGTAGCTCCCGCTCACGTACATTGCACAGCTCCAAAACAATGACCAACGATCCTGGGTCATCCAGCGCATGCACGACATATCACGCCTGACTGGGTGGCAGTCCGCGAAGAAGATTGCCATTGGGTGTGAGTCGGCATGGCTGAAGGCTTTCCAGCTTGGGCACGGCCCCGAGTACAAGCGACCCGAATATCTGCAAGACGTCTCCATATCGGTGTGGCTACTGCCTCGCCGCCTTGATCAGAGGATTTCCGAGCTGGATCAAAGCGAGGAGCCGCGGCTTGTCCTGGTGAGATCTGAACAGACCAACCTGGCTTTCGGACTGCTGGGGGTGGAGGGGGACCTCGATCGCATCGAACTCGCGGACGATGACTGAATGAATATGAGAGGGGCGATATTAATGCGATGGGGCACGCATGCAGTGCGACTGCTTGCGGCATTAGAAGAAGCACTTGGCGTCCCGGAAAACTAGTTTAGTTATCTTTGAGGCATGCTGTGGGCGTTTTCATTGCACCTGCAAGACGGCGTTGCTCGAGACCCGAGGGCCGAGCATGATTCATTAGGTAGTCAAGGGATACATTGTCTCATGTTTGGCGCCGCCACTGTCGGTACCTTAGATTAATGATACATACATACTGCGGGTCTGCCAGGTTGGGAGGCTTCGCTCGCACCGACGACACCTGGCCCCGGATGTGTTTGTGCAAGTTGATTTGCCCGTCTATTCTCGACAACTACATGGTCGCTCATGTTCAGTTCGCCGGCAGTCGCTCCACGACGGCGGCCATCTCCTCATCCGTGTATATTCTAAAGCCCTTTTCTTTCGTGACGCTGGCCAATTGTACGTTCTTGGAATCCAGCTTCTCCTCCATGACTTGCTTGAGTGTCTTCAACACCAAGGTTTCGGCATCGATGATGGTCAGGGACTAGATGTGGAACGGGTTAGACGCCGCCAGGCTCCTTCACCGACCTCGTTCGGCGGACGCTCTCCCTACGCACCTTGTGGTATTCATTCTGCAGCTCGGCCTGCGCACCCTCCGAGCCGGAGCCAATGGCCTTGGCGTCGTACCGGTAGAAGGTGCCGCTGGGCTCGGCGTGGAACAGCTGGGGGCCCTGCTCGTCAAAGCCGGCAATCAGGAGCGCGACGCCAAAGGGCCTGCTCATGATGGTCTCCTCGCCGTCGGCACCCTCGCCGAAGCGCAGGGCGAGGTCGCAGATGGCCTGGGTGCAGCTCTCGACGCCAAGGGGCTCGTTGTAGTTGAAGGCGTGGCTCTGGCACTCGACGCGGGCGTGCTCGACCATGGAGCGGGCGTCGGCCTGGAGGCCCGACATGGCGCAGCCGATGTGGCGGTCGATCTCGACGATCTTCTCGACCGACGATGTCTCGAGCAGGGTGGAGGTGACGCGCTTCTCGACCCCGAGGACGACGCCTTCGGAGGTGGCGACGCCGATGGCCGTGGAGCCGAGCTTGATGGCTTCGAGCGAGTATTCGACCTGGAAGAGACGTCCTTCGGGGGAGAAGGTGTTGATTCCCCGGTCTAGAATGGGAGCATTAGCGGTTGGGTGCTGACGGCGAGGCGAGAGCTCGAGGATGGCGAGGGCGTGGGCTTGCCGTATTCGGATCTTGCCATGAACATCTTGGCGGTGTTGCTGGTCTGGACTGGCCTAGAGGCGCCGCAGGTCGGGTATCAACGAAGAGAGGGGAGACGTCGTTGGCGGTTCGAGGTTGGCTGAATGAATGAACAGGCGGAAGGCTGACGGAGTTGACGAACGACGGCTCAGAGCCAGGTGAGCTTCGGTTGCCGCTAGGCAAGCACTGGGCCTACGCAGCCGCGCTAACAGGCGGACGGTGGAGGGGCCCTGGCGCTGTTGGCGTCACACCAGAGCACTGGAGCCGGATCGGCAGTTTATCCGGGCGGCCCCACGACGCGCCTCGTCGCGGCAACGCGGTTACAGGAACCGCACGTCGCATGCCCAGACGGCCTGGAACTTGAAGGGATATAATCCCAGGCACGACTGAACCGCAAACGCCGGGTACAGCTATAAATTCGACGACGATTCGACCTACGCAGGTGCCGTGCGACCAAGCTGGCATCGCCGAAGCTCGTGGAAAGCACATGGTGACCAGCTGCCGGGGATCGTGGGGCGCCTCGCATGTAGCCCACCAAACATGTCCTCGGGCGCCGCGAGAGCATCCAGCCGCGCCAACGCATACGGTGACGAGCGCTCCCGAATGTCTGGCGCCAATGGCAGCTTCAGGGGCGAGCGGACCGACGCGAAAGGCGCTCCCTCTCCGCAGCCCGGCGCCCAGTTTCCCGGAATGGCGCATAAGAGAACCGCGTCGGGGAACCCGCGGCCGCTGAGCAGGGCCGCAGAGGAGAGGCGGTACGAGGAGCGCAGGGTGACGGAGAGGACGTACGAGGCGCAGATTGAGAGGGTGCGAGCTGTCAGCCCAGAGAAGCCCCAGAGGCGGAGTGTGCCGGCGGAGAAGAGAGCACCAGAGGTGCGCCGGCAGAAGTCGACAGAGTTACGGCCCAAGGAGCCCGCCCCGGAGGCTCCCCAAGGTATGTTACAATCCGTCCCCCATGCTACCAGAGTCATCGGAGGCTGACTCTAGAATAAGCACCATGGAATCCCGAAGTGACATTACTACCACACACCACCGCTCCCTTGGCCTCGCGAGTATCGATCCCGCCGTTAGCATCGACTGTACCGCAAGCTCCTCAGCCGAAGCCTCTGAGTGAGTTGTCACTGGAGGTCCAGGAAGCAGCCATAGTCGAAGATCTCCTATTTGTCTTCATGGCATTCGAGGGGCAGTACATCCGGTATGCCAAGGGATACAACCCGAGCGAGGAGCGAGATCGCCTATCAGGACCGACGTTTAGGATACTGCCGGGACTCGACCCGAGCTTACATGACCTGACAAAGTCGATGCTGAAGATGGCCACGTACTACTCTGCGCTGGTGGCGTTCGTGGACGTACTAAGTCGGGAAGAGTTTGGCGCTGTCAACCATGCGCTGTGTGCATCCATCCGCAAGTTCTTGCAGGACTACCTGATCATGATTGCGCAGCTGGAGACGCAGTTCCTGACGAGCGATACGTTTACCGTCCACGTGCTCAACATACACACAATCTCGACGAGCCAAATGATGCTTCAGCTGTACTCGCTGGCGCAGGAGCTGTTGAAGAAGAATGCGCTGCTTGACGATGAGAGCGAGGAGGAGGATGAGGACAGCGACGACGACTACGACAAGGTCATCGAGAGACTGAATGATGGAGGCGATCTGGTTCCCGGTAACATGGCGGCCAAAAGGATTTGCAAGGGCGGTGTCGTCCTTGGCATGGTAACGAAGCGGCTCGAAACAATGTCTGGGGATCCCACTGCGAGAGCCTTGCTTACGTCGCTATTACGGGATGCAAGCCGACCGTACATGGTCATGTTGAACGAGTGGCTACACCACGGAGGCATCAACGACCCGCACTCCGAGTTTCTCATCAAGGAACAAAAGAGCATCAGCCGCCAGAGGCTGGAGCAGGACTACACAGACGAATATTGGGAGAGGCGATATACGATCCGCGACCACGACGTACCGCCGCAGCTGGAGGGTGTCAAGGACAAGGTCCTGCTGGCAGGCAAGTACCTCAACGTGGTCCGCGAGTGCGGCGGCGTGGACGTGAGCAAGGTCGTGGCGGATGTGCCCATGTCGTTCGATGACAGCCGGTTCCTAGAAAACGTCAACAGCGCGTACGCCCATGCCAACGAGTCGCTGATGCAGCTCCTCCTGACGACGCACGCGCTGCCCGCGCGGTTGCGGTCGATGAAGCACTACTTCTTCCTCGATCCGTCCGACTACTTCTCCTACTTTCTCGAGCTGGGCTCGTCCGAGTTGCGGAAGCCGGTCAAGTCTGTCAATACGGGCAAGCTGCAGTCTCTGCTGGATCTAGTGCTGCGCCAACCCGGCAGTATCGTCTCGCTGGACCCTTTCAAAGAGGACGTCAAGGTGGAGATGAACGAGGTCACCCTGATCAGGTCTCTGCAGAGGGTTGTCAATATCAAAGGCATTGAGCAGGGAGAAGCGCTGCAGCCTCTCTCTAACCAGCCCATCGAAAACGACAAGAATGCCACAGGGTTCACGTCTCTGCAGCTCGACTACGCCGTCCCCTTCCCTGTCTCGCTGGTCATCAGCCGCCAGACGGTCTGGCGGTACCAGGCGCTCTTCCGCTACCTCCTGTCCCTGCGCTACCTCGAATCCCAGCTGTCCGCGACGTGGCAGACGCAGACTCGGGGCGTCAGCTGGGCCCACAAGGGCGCCAACCGCGCGCTCGAAATCTGGAAGCGCCGGGCGTGGACGCTCAGGGCGAGGATGCTCGTCTTTGTGCAGCAGCTGCTTTACTTTTGCACCGCGGACGTCATCGAGCCCAACTGGACCAAGTTCATGGCCAGGCTGGGCGCCAAGGATGGCGACCAGGAGAAGAAGCCTGTTATGAGGACGGTGGATGAGCTCATGCAGGATCATGTCGACTTTCTGGGTACCTGTCTCAAGGAGTGCATGCTCACCAACAGCAAACTTCTAAAGGTACACTTCCCCCTCCCCCCGTTGCCCTATCTCTCGTATTACTACATGACCAAACTGACGCCCTCCCTCCAGATCCATTCCAAGCTCATGCAGACCTGCACCGTCTTCGCCGCCTACACAAACTGGCTCACCCGCGAGCTCGAGAAGTCCGACCCGGACCTCTCCGGCACCAACAAGCCCAGCACCATGACGGCCGACCAGTGGAAGCGCTTCCAGGCCACCAAGGCCGTCCAGCGGGGGTCGACCTCGCAGCACCACGACTCGCCCTCGTCGGCCGACGACGCCGAGGCCCGCGTCAAGAACCTCTCCGAGATCATCCGCAAGTGGGAGACAAACTTCAGCAGGCACCTGCAGATCCTGCTCGACGCCCTCAACCACTACGCCGCCACCGAGACGGTCGTGCTGCTGAGCCTGTGCGCGCGCTTGAGCACCGCGAACCAGGGGACCGAGTATGCGGGGCTGAGGACGGAGGAGGACGCCGCTTGATTAGACGGCAGCGGAAATCCGGGAGCTCATGTGAGGTCTTGTCTGTGACGAATGTTATGACTGTTGACAAATGGATGAAGCTGCGTGCATGATGGTTTTAATGCCGGCGTTGGGGGGCAGCTACCTGCACAGCCAGCAAGGGCGCCATGTGCAACGGAATTCCGATAATACCACTCATCGAGGGAGTGAGTCAACTCAATGAAGAACAAAGAGAAGTGATTTCGTCCGTTGCCTAAAGAAAAAAGAGACCAGTCTTCCGTTTATCATGGTATGCCGTGTCTCACTCGGGCGCCGCTCCAGTTCATCCCCTCGTGAGAGCCGTCTTGTATAAAAGAAATGTATGCCTCGCCACCAAGATGCAGCCAAAGTCTGACGCCGCCCTCGCCCCCCATTCTCTGACCAATGTTATACGACTAGCTGTGCCACCCGACTACCTAGCCCCCGTTCCCACTATGCATCCTGGAAACGCCAGTCGTAAATGCCCAATGTACGAGGTGTGTTGATCCTCCGTTCCCCCGTGTGCCATAAGTTCGTTACTTGAAAAGACTGCGCAGATCCATTAGTTTCTGTCTCGCGGCTTCGGCCTTGTCCGGCCCTCTGCTCTGACCGTCCATGCTGAGACTCGCGAGCTTCATCTTTTTATCCTGGAGCTCCAGCATCTTCTCCTCGAAGCTGCCCCGCATAATGTACCGGACCGTACGAACGGGTCTCTTTTGGCCCAGGCGATGGACGCGGTCGACAGCCTGCGCCTCCGCTGCAGGGTTGTACTGCGGTTCCATGACGTAGACGTTGTTGCCGGCAGTCAGGTTCAGGCCCAGCCCACCGGCCATGATGGAGACGAGTATGACCTCGACACTGTTGTCGTCGCGGAAACTGTCCATCGCCGCCGTCCGAGCTGGACGCGACATGCTGCCATCCAGTCTAGCAAATGAGATGCCCGCGGCATTCAGCGCGAGCTCAATCAGGTCCAAGTTCGACGTCCATCCCGAAAAGACAACCGACTTGAATGGAGGTTCGGAAGGGTTCGCCGCGCTTGCGGCTTTGGACTTCAGAAGATCGTCGACCAGAGCCTTCGTCTTTGTATGAGGACCGTCGTACTTGTCAAGCTTCTTCCGAGCATTCTTGGCCTTGGCCTTAGCTGGGCCGTCATGCTCGGCATCCACATCATCGCGGCGAAGCTCAACAAACTCCAATCGAACGACGGAGTTGCATACAGGGCAGGGGCCAGTCCACTGGCCGGGATGCAGCATCGCCCTGGCCCGTTCTTGATACGTCCCGATGCACGAGCGGCAGACAACATGGAAGCATGCCGTCATGTAGCCAAGGATGTCGTCTTGGTTCTCCGCATCGATATTGTGACCCTCCCCAGAGTTTAGCTTCTTGCTGCATTCTATGCATGCGTCATTGTTCGTTTCCTGCATAAGCGCAAACATCTCGTGTGCCTTTTGATGCGACAAAGCAGGTCCATTATTGTCATCGTCGTCGTCAATGTCAATGGCCATTTCCGCCGACATGCCGCGGAGAGCGGCCAGGTCCTCGTCATTAAGAAGATCTTTACCGTGCGCGCATAGCAACCGTAGTCGTAGAATGGCCTTGAGAATGTGAATATACGTGTTGCCTCCCAGAGCTCTGCTGGTGTTTGAACCAGCCAGCACCTTGACGCGATCCTGGGCGTTCCTCGCGAACAGGTCATAAACCGCCCGCTCTTCGGGGCTGAAATCAAGTCTCACGACGAAATCTTCCCGCGGTGGCAAGTCGATCTTGTCCTTGAGTCGGCGGAGAGTGATTGTGTCGACGAGGACGCGCAATTTCGGCACAATCTCCGGATCACACGCCTTGAACGGCTCCACGATGAAGCGGTTGAACTTGGGTCGATTATCAAAAGGATACAACCGCAGGAAGCCCAACAGCGCCGCCAGGTCGTCCAATCGATTCTGCACGGGGGTTCCGGTGACTGCCCATCGCCGCTCCGCCTGGAGGCGGCACATGGCCTTGAACTGCAGGGTAGATTGTTCGCGGATCATGTGAGCCTCATCGAGGACAATGCGGAACCAGCCAATCTCTTCCAGAGGGTACAGGCCGTCTTTGCGTTTCCGACGCGAGCTCAGCTCATTCGAGACGGAGCCGTAAGTGGTAATAACGATGTCAAACGTAGCGAGCTTGGCAGGGTCCTTGATTCGGTTCGACCCGTGGTATATGTGGCAGGAAAGGGAACCGGGTCGAAGGTGCTGCTTCATCTGTTCTTCCCAGTTGGTGATTGTACTCAGTGGGCAAACGATCAACGTCGACTTCGCCTGGCGCGTCACAGGCGCGGGGTCAAAGCTGGGCTGCTGCATCATCAAGCCGTCGTTCCTGCTTGGCTTGGTTTCCAGCACGGGACGCTGCACCGGGGCGAGGAGCTCCCATCTGTGAGCGTCGTCGGTGGAGCTCGCGATGAGAGACAATATGCTCAGGGTCTTTCCCAGGCCCATCATGTCGGCCAAGATTCCGCCGCGAGTTTCTGGTGGCGGGTCTCTCTGCTCCTGCCCAGTGATGGCGTTGGAGTACGTCTTCTGGCCGTTGGCATTGACCTTGGTCTGCCAGAAAGACACCATGGCCTTGTCGCTGGACTGATCCTGCAGCGGCTTCTCTCTCGTTGCCATGAAGTAGAGTCCTTGCCTCTGATGCTTAAGCAGAGGCGTCGTGACGCACGAATCCGGGTCCATGGGTGGAAGGTCATCATTTCTCTTGAGAGAATCGAAAACACCCATGACCTCGGAGCGAATCTCCTCCACGGTTCGATTGGCCGGACTTGCGTATGAACCCTGCGAATCCGTGGGGTACATTTTTGGTGGCGGCGGCCGGTACTCGGTATTGTGAGGGTTGAAGACTTTGATGCCTTTTTGAACGATGGACGGCGCGATGAGCTTCAGACGGTGTCTCTGGAGGAGGAGGCCAACGTTTTTCGCGTATTTGCGTGGGCCGTACATGACCACGTCCAAGGCGTAAGTGCGTGAGGTTGGCTGGCCGGGTTCCTCGCCAACCGTCTTAGGGTGAGGCGGGATCCGACACTCGGTCCTCATGCGAATGTTGGTATCGAGCAGGGGGCAGAAAGCCGCAGCGCTGTTGGACTCGACAACGCCGATTATCTCCCGGGTGTGGTCAGTGGCGTGTATCTTGAGCGACCTCTCCCCTACGTGGCGTTTCAGCATAATCTTGATGGCCGGCTGATAGCCCGGGCCCCAAAGACTCAGCGTTCCAGGTTTTGGAGACGGAACCTTGTTGCAGTTGATGCCGCTCTTGACCATGCCATAGCAGACCTCCTCATCCTTGGGATCGCTCACTACCATGTCATCGTCGTCGTTGCCTGCCGTGGTCAGTAAGGATTGCTCTAATGAGGACGGCAGCGCCTCTTACCGTCGGTCAAGTCTACTGTCAGTGTCTGTGTCTGTGGCAGGCCCTGCCCATTGGCCTCGTTTCGTCTCTCCTTGACGTATTCTCCAAGAACACCGCTGCCGCTGCGGACAGGAATATTGCTAGTCCTAGCAGCAAAATCCTGTCCGTCTTCCGTCTTGCGGCGTTTGGCTTGCGGAACACTGGAGCGGCTCTGGACATTATTCATGCGCTCGATCCAGGTCCCAACGCCGTTCGCGCTTGGCACATCGCCGTTGCTGGGGGTTGAGGCATCGCTGGGCGGGCCACTGGATGAAGCTTCGTTGGCGCTGGCAAACTGAAAGACCATGGACTCGGGAGCGGCGGTGTTGGAGCGGTCTCTCAAGGCTTGGTACTGTCCAGCCAGCGACTGGTTCGAACCCGAACTCCTCAGGTCGACGGCACTGTTGGCTCGGCGGCTCGGTTGAAGCAACGCAGCAGCGTTCCACGAGGGCGTGGCACCCGGAGGGTGCGACGATCGGCCTTGGACAGCATTACTGTCAGGACGGTGCTCGGATGAGAAAACGGCCGGGCCAGGAGTTCCTGCCAGCGCTTCCGAGAATCCTGGAAACATGGCCGCCTCAGTTGAAGCTGCGGCATGTGATGGGCTGGGGGGTAGCGGGTATGTACCGTTGGTGGCCATGTCGTCGACGGCGCAGCTAGGTGAAGGGAGGCGTGCGTCAGATGGAGCGTTCTACCGCCGAAGTTGCAAAGGGATGCGTCGTCATCACAGGTTCATGGCGTTGCGAGGTGAAGAAGCGACGGTTGACGAGCGAGGACGAGTTGCAGTGTTGGAGCAACGGCGAGGTGGGAGCGCTCTGATAAGGTCGGGCAGGCGGGCGTTATCGGGACACGACCCGCTGTGCACAGCGCAGCACCGGCCTGGCCTGGGTGCTGGAGATGCGATGAGCGGTGGAATGGATCAGAAGCGCGCCAACGGGGAGCCAGGAGCCTCTGCCACACGCGCACACGCGCAAACACCAGATGCACGGCGCGCGGCCACGCTATGCCCGGGCTGAGGGTATTGTGCGAGTCGAATGGGCATAAGCAAAATGAAAGCAATGCGGTTGCAAGAGGCGGCGAAGGAAGAGGCTCCCGAATGCACGACCCTACAAGGACTGACGTCGCTCCCCCAGCGAGGTCACCTGCACGGCACTGTTTGCAGTTCGCAGCTGAACGGCGCCTTCTATTGGCCTGTGCAACCCCCCAAGTCCCGCCGAGCTGGCACCTCGAGCCCTCGCAGACGCGCACGTGAGCACGCTAGATTCTGCCTAGATTTTGACTGCCGGAACGGGCGCTAAAGCCAGCAGCGGCGCATGGTGGATGCAAACGCCATGGCGAGGGAGTTGCATCATGCATGTGAAAACAAGACGGCTGTGCGGCGTGCCGTACCAGCCCAGCGAGCACTTACCCTGGACCCCCACGCGCCAGCTCTGGTTCTGCGTCTTCCGATAGATCCGCTATTTGTCTCTGGTGGCCATGTACGGTCCAAGGCATGGCGTCGCTTACATGCGCAGGCAGGTACGGCGGGAGCGAGGTGAATAATGTTGCTCCGTACTGCACACCAATCGTCACGGACACTGAACCTGATATTAAGAAACACACTGCTCTTGCAGCCATGACTGTATTGAGCTGCTCGAGAGATGCCCGTGGGCTGCTTACATAAGGCACCTGGATGGTGGCAGCCCACGACCTCAATTTTCGTCAATATGGCGAGGTGCGCATGTGCCCCGCCACATCGCGTGCGGACCTCCAAGGCCCGACCAAGATTGCCTCGCCTCCTCAACAGCCCCGGGTAGGCCAACTGCGACCATGGACATCACCAGCTTCGTGGTCCAGGGCCGCGACCAGGCCCTCCTCTACGGCGACTACTCCACCTACCACACCCAGCTGGCCAAGCGCCTCCTCAACTCGCGCAAGAAGCTGGGCATTGCGACCAAGAACCGCGGCAAGTTTCACAACAAGGACGACGTCACAGCCGAGCATGTTGGTGGGAGCCACGAGTGAGCAGGCCGCTGTTCCTGAGACCGTGCGGCGCATCCTTTCCGCTGACCTTGCTGCCAGATATGTCAACCTGCTACTCCTCACCAGCGAACGAGCCTGGGCTCAGGCAATGAGCATCAAGTCGGCCCACACTACCGGACAGAAGGGTATTGCAGGCCGCACGCGGTCTCACATCGTGTCGCGACTCGACAAGGCTGCTCGCACTGCTCAAGACCTCGTCGACGTCCTCTCCGAGACGAATGCGTCGGGCGCATCTTCCCACGATGTCCTCGAGGCCAAGGCTTACGCCGCCCTGATCCGGGGAGCCATGCAGTTTGAGAAGCATACCTGGGAGCCCTGCCTGCAAAGCTACGCCATTACTCGTGTCATATACAGCGCTCTGGCAACCGCCGGCAAAGGCGACCTCTTCAAGGACCTCCTCTCCGAGACGATAGACCCTTCCATCCGCTACGCCGCTTATCAATTGAAAACCCCTCGAACCATCCCGATCCCTACTATAGCTAGAAATGCATTCCCCCGAACAGACGGCACCTTGGTCCGAGAAATCAACAAGATCGACCGGACCATTCTTGCTGAAGCTGACGCAGCGTCCCAGGCTGGTGCTTCAGTGGCCGAAAACGCACCGAGGACGCTGACCTGGCGGTCCCGCGAGGTACAAATCGAAGATGCTCAGATCTCTCTGGCCTGGGCATCTGTCGACGGCGCAAAGTCGCGACTGGCAGAAACTCTGGCGGGATCCGAGGACCGGGAGCCTTATGAGGTGGCTGCGGCTTACGACGAGATTCTGACAGCTACCCAGGATGCTGTTGACGCCACGAAGCAGGCCATTGACGACCTGAAGGGTGAGGGAGTTGCTCAGAGCGACCCTCGCATGCAACGGCTGCAGGTCACTCGCACTGCGGTCAACTACGAAATGATTAGCTGGAGAATTGGCCGCAACCGTGTATTGACGGGTCGGCAGGATGGTGCACCCGAGGAATACGGCTCCCTGAGGCGGAAGAAGAAGACCAAGGCAGCGTCGACGGCGGCAATGAAAGAGAGGGAACTGCCGACGAGCAGGAAGCTGGCGAAGCTCAAGGAGAAGCTGGCGCTGTACGACGGAACTCTGCAAAATCTGCAGTCCGTCAAGGAGCTCCCCGGCGTAGCGGCTGATGAGGGACTTGCGACGAAACTCGACGCCTTCCAGGCATATTTTGAGTCTCTAAAGTGAGTTTCTCCGACGCCTCCCGTCTGTCTGTCTCGTCACAACTAACCCATCTACAAGATGCCTCTCGATTGCCCGGTCGCATGCCATCGTCGGCAGCGTTGCCAACGCGCTGGCCTTGATTAATCGCTCTGTGAAATTGTGCAAAGCTTCGACATCGAAACTGCCGCAGTCCAGGGACGCGACGAACGCGTTCCCCTGGAACGTCGAAGTTACACCCGAAGCGGTCGACTCCCTGGGACAACTGCTCAATGGCGAGCTGCAGCGACACCGCGCCATCGTACACATTGACAACCTCCGCAAGGATGGCAAGGACGGGGCTGGAAACGGCGTGAAGGGGGTCCCGTTGATTGAGCGGCTGCACGACTATCCCGCCCACGGCGTGGACCTTGACAACCTCGTCGAGTTCCCTCCCAAGATGGGCCTCATTCCCATGAAGCCAATCTTCCTCGATGTTGCCTGGAACTACATCGACTATCCCGGAAAGGCTCCCCCGGAGACACCATCGGCGACCCCGGCCGAGCCAGTGGAAGAGCCTGCGCCGCAGCCCAGGAGACGCTGGTTCGGCTTCGGAAGGTAGACGAATGTGCAATAAGAAGTATGCGCTGGGTTATGCCCAGCGTGGCTTCTCTACGATTCGTATTCTGCAGCAAATTTCACTGCGCGTCGCGTGTTTGGTGATGTATCGTCAATGTCCAACACCGTGCCAATGGCACCGAGAATGCTTCCACGATGGCTACCTTGCGTTGCTCACCACGATTGTGGAATGATGATGCCCTCGAACGGAATGTAGGCCCTGCCCTTGCTCCCTGCGTGGCAACAAAAAGTCGCAGCTCCTCGTAGAAGCCCTTTCATCTTTTGACACTATTTTCTTCTTTCCTCATGACAGCACTCGATCCATCGTGGCGTCGGCGGCCCGTCCTCACATGATGCCTCCCTGTCCGCACTTCCCCGAGGCCCTCATCAACCCTCCTCCGCCGCCCTCACGCACAACCACAGGCTTCCTGCGCCCATCTGTCACGCCCACGGTCCCCGCGCTGCTCACCTGCCTCACCATATTCACCCTACTGCTCGCCCTGCTCCTCTTCCTGAACCTGCGGCCGTGCCTCACGCAGCGATGCTACAGCAGCAACTGCGCGTAGTCTCTACCCATGAGCCCGCACGTGACTGCACGAGCCCCTGTTCTCTCGCGAGCCCCGGATCTGCATATTCAAATGTATGGATAGTACCGGGGCTATTAAGTTTGTAGAGTTCTGCAGTAGGGGTTGCAAGGATGCCGGTCCGGGCAAGAGTGATTTTTGCTTGCCCTGACGGGACGAGTTAAAAGTACATCGTCGTTAGCTGAGAGCTTGTATGCAAATCGTAAGACTCAGTAAGAGTTCCCTACTCTGTAAGGAAATCGCAGCAGGGCAGCCCTAACCGGGGCCCCCGTTACTGTATGAACTCGCAAAACCGGCTATCCGTACTTTTATACGACCTGTCAGGCCGGGACTTGCGTAGATTTAAGGGGGAACCCCCAAGAGGCCACGGATCGACTAATCGTTACTCTGGGCCTAGCTTTAGGATTGGTTGCCCGCGTGCCGTGAATGGTTCATCCGTGCAATCTCTTAAGACTATGGTGCTTGTGTACATATACGCAAGAGAGCGCTGGAATACGTATAGGCTGGCCGTTTTGAAAGCTTGTTTCCGGGAGGGTAGACGGGTGCATATCTAGAGTTGAAGAGGTTAATATATTCATAACCGTGTCTGTGTAGCGTCAGGGTCCACTCATTGCGCATGCTGAGAAAATGGTCGAGGGTAAAGGCTAGCCAAAACGTCCGCCGCCTCTCTTTAGCCTCGGCAAAGCTCTCCTCCGTCATGGCAGGCGAAGCATTGTTGCTATCCACGTCGTCCAGCTGCGACATCTGCACCGGCCGGCAAGACCGGATGTCATGCCCTGGCATGGGATGAACATGCTCAACACGGCGTGGGCATGGATGGTATGGGGAGATGATTACCGTTGCAGTTGGAGACGTCTCAACACCAAACATCCTACAGCCAGGTCAACAGGTTGCATCTACATAGGAGACGTAATAAAGGGACTTTGGTTGGACACGAAGAAAGTCAAAAGGAACCGGCGCGAGCCGGCAACCAAAATGCTACTCTTTGCAGAGAGGCTTGAGGGGGGAGGTGTTATTATCATCTACCGTTACAGGTCTTATACATTTTGCCATCCAGAAAACACTTGCCCCTCGTGCGTCCATGTCGTCATCTCATAAACACAACAACCAGAGATGACTCTCAGAGGTTTTGATGCTCCAACGCCAAAATTCCCGCCAACCATGGTAATAACAACTGGGGTAAAAAGTGTGAATGCATAGCAGCTGCGGCGGGATATGAGTACATTGTAAATACAACAGGAGGAAAAGGGATCTATGCCACTCCTCACGCTTCTCATCTCAAGTAGTCGAACAAATCTTCAAAACAAGATCAAGACGCCGGCTTTTTAGGGCTTATTCTCGTCCTTCTTCTCACCCTCGGGAGCCTGCTGCTCGCCAGAGGACTGCTGGCTCTCGCCGCTCTCGTTGCGGGCCTTGTGCATCTTGTCGAAGAGGTTTAGGCTGGCCATCTGGAGCTCGTCGGTCTTCTCCTTGATCTCAGCGGCCGTGGCAGTGCCCTCGCCAGACTGGGACTTGGCAACGAACTCGCGAAGAGTGGTAATCTTCTCCTTGATGCCGTCGGCCTCGGTCTTGTCGAGCTTGTCGGAGTACTCGTTCAGGGCACGCTCAGTGTCGTTCAGGACGCTGTCAGCGCGGTTGGCAGCCTCAATGGCAGACTTGCGCTCCTTGTCGGTCTCGGCGTACTTCTCAGAGTCCTCAACCATCTGCTGGATCTCGTTGTCAGACAGACCGGAGCCGGAGGCAATGGTGATGGACTGGTCCTTGTCGGTGGACTTGTCCTTGGCGTGAACGTGCACAATCGAGTCGGCGTCAATGTCGAAGGTGACCTCGATCTGGGGAACGCCACGGTGAGCAGGGGGGATGCCGACGAGCTGGAAGTTGCCGAGCATCTTGTTGTCGCGGACGAGCTCACGCTCACCCTGGTATACCTTGATCTCGACAGCGGTCTGGAAGTCGGCCGCCGTAGAGAAGACCTGAGACTTCTTGGTGGGGATGGTGGTGTTGCGGTTGATCAGACGAGTGAAGACACCGCCCAGGGTCTCGATACCGAGGGACAGGGGAGTAACATCCAAGAGCAGGAGGTCCTTGACCTCGCCAGACAGGACAGCACCCTGGATAGCAGCACCAATGGCAACAGCCTCGTCGGGGTTGACAGACTTGGCAGGGTCACGGCCGAAGATGCTCTTGACGGACTCGGCGACCTTGGGCATGCGGGTCATACCACCGACCAGGATCACCTCCTGAATCTCTTTGGCCTGGAGGTTGGCATCCTTAAGGGCCTTGCGGACGGGCTCAATGGTGCGGGCGATGAGGGGATCGACCATCTTCTCTAGCTGGGCACGGCTGAGCTTCATGTTGATATGCTTGGGGCCAGAGGAGTCGGCAGTGATGAAAGGCAGGTTGATGTCAGTCTGGAGAGACGAAGATAGCTCAATCTTGGCCTTCTCAGCAGCCTCGCGGATACGCTGAATGGCCATGCGGTCGCCGGACAGGTCGATGCCCGAGGTCTTCTTGAAGTCGGCAACCATGTGGCGGACAAGGTGGATGTCGAAGTCCTCACCACCCAGGTGGGTGTCACCGTTGGTCGACTTGACCTCGAAGACGCCGTTCTGGATCTCAAGAATGGAGATGTCGAAAGTGCCACCACCAAGATCGTAGACAGCAACAACGCGGTCGGCCTCCTTCTCCAGACCGTAGGCAAGAGCGGCAGCAGTGGGCTCGTTGACGACACGGAGGACGTTGAGGCCAGCAATCTGACCAGCGTCCTTGGTGCTCTGACGCTGAGCGTCGTTGAAGTAGGCGGGGACAGTGACGACAGCGTTCTTGACAGGCTTGGACAGGTAGGCCTCGGCGGTCTCCTTCATCTTGTTGAGGACGAAGCCACCGATCTGAGAGGGGGAGTACTTCTGGTCGCGGGCAGAAACCCAGGCGTCGCCATTGGAGTGCTGGACGATCTTGTAGGGCACCTCCTTGATGTCTCGCTGCACCTCAGCGTCGGTGAACTTGCGTCCTATTAAGCGCTTGGTGGCGAACAGGGTGTTCTCTGGGTTCACGACGGCCTGGCGCTTAGCGGCGACACCGACAAGTCGCTCGCCGTCCTCGGCGAAGGCAACGACGGAAGGGGTGGTGCGAGCACCTGAGAGAAGCATGTTAGCTGCGTGCACGACATGGCGGCATTGGGTCCGCTGACGAGCGCTTACCTTCCGAGTTCTCAATAATGCGAGGCACCTTGCCCTCCATGATGGCAACGGCGGAGTTTGTGGTACCCAGATCAATACCGATGACGGCGCCCTGGACCTTGCCCTCGCCCTCGGCGGCAGCTGTGGACTCATAGCGAGCGAACCTGGAGGCCAGCGGCGCCCTGGCAAAGGCGGCCGACCGGGCTGTGATGGGAGTAGCTCGGGGAAGCTGTCGGAGAAGACCGTCAGCCGCTGCGACGGGGATGGGCTGGCGCGTAAGGGCGCTCGAGGCAATAACTTACAGCTCGGGAGAGACGCGAAGCCAACATCTTGACGGTGAAGATGGGGGTATACAGTTACAACAAATTAGGAAGATGACGCGCTCGGAGGAGAGGTATTGAGAGAGAGGACGTCGGGAGAGGGAGGTGGTGACGAGGATGGATGGATCTGGAGATGATTGAGAAGGGAGGGAATGCGAAGCGAATTTTTTTGGCCGAGAAAACTGGATAACCCCGGCCATAGAAGCCGAAGGAAGGAGGCAATCAGAGCGAGGTCCCCACCCAGGTTGCTGCACGGCGCGGACTATTGTTAGTCCGGGCACAGCTTCTGTAGACTCCACATCTAGGTAGCCATCCTTGTCCATCTGGATGATTGCTCCTCTGGGGAGGTGGTCTGGCTGGTGATATCCAAACAGCTTCGGGAGTTTAGAAGCAGGTTGTTGCGTGATGCACATCTCATCTTGGCTGGGTACCTGGGTGAGCTTGATGCGACCGCAACGATGCTGGATTCGAAGCCGAGCTTGCTCTATGATGTAGAGGCGTGACTGGGGGCATGGGCAGGAGCTCCTCCATGTCCACGACGCATTCCACGGCGAGGCCAGGTGGCATGAACGTGTGCGACTGTGTTGGTTTTTGCTCGGACAGATGAGCCTAGTCTTGTCTTGATCGTCATCTCGGTACAGCACTGTCGAGGAAACCCATGGCAAGGCGTCCCATCATCTTGCCTCTCTCGTGACGTCTCCACGGCGCACATCATTGCCCGGCATGTGCTTCTCCCGTCCGCCGACGACGTGATGCCAGAGCCAGCGCCAGCGCCAGCGCAACTCTGCAGCGTGTCCTATGATATTTTGTCTGCCCACAGCGGTGCCGCCATTAATACCATAGGTGAGAGGGGTGCTGGCAAACTTGAGGTGCAGTTCCGCTCACCCAGAACCTGGCAGAGCGGTGGCTGCGTTAATCAACCTTCCGTATAGACAGACAGCTGTCCGTCACTGCGAGATCCCTTACCGGTAGAGCCCGGCGCCTCATAAAGCCTGCTGTCGCGACGCTGACCTCGGGCTCCCTTGCAAGCACTTGTTTAGTGATCGCGCCGCGACTGTCCACATTTTTTTGGGTGCGCAGCTGGAGCGCATCCAGACGTCATCCGCTGTTAGCTCAGCGACTCCCGCTTGCAGGCTCCCAAAATCGCCGTCGGATTCCCCAAGGCTGCTCGCACTAGGCACTGGACCGCACCGCACCGCACCGCACTTCACCTTGCCTCACCTCATATTCCTCGCCTCATCATCACGCCCAGCCAACGATCGATTCCCCTGGCTCGCCTTCCGCCATCGACTCGCTGCTGCCGACCCCGTCGCACGCATCATTGCTCGGCCGTCGCCACGCTTCACGCACCCGACCAACTGCCTCGTTCGTGACGAGACAACGCACTGGACACATCTGGCAGGGCTTTGGAGGGCGCACGATTCGCCATCGGGCCGCGGCGCTACGAGGCACCTCCGAAAGCACCGCAGAGCCGTCGCTGCTGCCCTCGGCTGCGGCCAAGACGGCGGCACCGACGATGGCAGCCAACGACGATGGCATGTTTGTCTCCCCCTCTTCCTTCACGTGTGGCTCTATGCTGATGGAATCATGACTGTCGACAGGTCCTACCCGACCGACAGCATCGTATCCAGAAGTGCGCGCAAACACTATCGCGTCCCGGTCCGATCGCAGTACGTCGCTCTTACTCTTAGCAACCCAATCTACCCACCTCTGCAGGACATTTGCGCTGATGATAATGTGTCTCTAGGCATTGGCAGCTTCGCTCCCTCATCAGCACCGAGAAGCGACATCTCGTGTACTTTCCTGGCGGCAACGGGAGCAACCACGTACAGTGCCTCAATACCATTACCCACGAATGCGAGACGATCAAAATCCTGACCTTTGCGCCCCGCTGCCTGGTTGCGGAGAATGGGTGGCTGTGTTGTGGGAGCGAGAGGGGCGAGTTTGTTGCCATCCGGCTCGACGAGGGCAGCGAAGACAGCCAGAGTTCGGGGCTTAGCCTCGAGATCGACCCCGAGACGAGGCATCAGCTCGGTCTCGATGGAGTGCGCGACGACCCCCTCCTCTCCCTCCTCACCCAGGATCACCGGTTGAACAAGAGCTTCATCGCAAAGAGCATGAAACTGGCCAAGGACCGGGTCAACTGTGTCACTCTCTGGTTCCCGTCGACAGCGTTACTCGCGGCCGATACAGCCTACACGGAGGGGGTAGCCGTTTTGGCTAACAATGACCGAACGGTGGTGCTCGTGAGCCTGCGCGAATTTGAACGAAGCGAGAAGACGGAGCCCCTGGACGTGGTCACGTATCCAGATTTCGTGAACCGCGCCATCATTTCCCCCGACGGCCGACTTCTAGTTGCTATCCTGGACGACCCCTATCTATATGTCCACGAGCGTGTGGAGCGCTCCGCAGAGTCGTCATCCTCTTCATCTGGGGTGTCCAACGGATATCAGTGGGAACTGAAGCAAAGGCTTTTGCTCAAGAGCCAGAGAAAGGACGACCGATCCGACAGCCGCGGGAGTTTCGCCGCGTGCTTTTCTTGCTCGGGGGCTTACCTGGCAGTCGGAACGCAGCACGGCACCATCTCGATATTCGATACGGCCCTGCTCACCGAGTTCGGCGCTGAGCCCCTCATCACCACCTTCAAGTCTTCACGTCCGGAGAGTGGGCCGGGGGCAGTTCGGGACATGGCGTTCTGTCCCGGTCCTTTCGACATTCTAGCGTGGACGGAAGACCGTGGGCATGTTGGCTTTGCCGACATGCGAAGCAACTTTATCGTTCGCCAGATTGTCGACATTAATGTTGACCGCGATTTCGATCACATCGACATCCTTGACCGCAATACCATCGATCCCCGATTGTTGAACAGCCAGGGCGAGCGGCGAAGCAACAGGTCGCCACCGTCAGCCACTGCTCGCAGGCAGCATGGGGAGGGCCTAGAAACGCTGAACCAGCCGCTCACGGCGGACGAGACGTTGGTGTTGGAAGCCATCCAAGGCGACCGGCGGCGTCGAGATCGATTTTCTCCGAGAGGCGCCGAGGACGGGTCAAGAGGACCGCCAGACTTGACCTGGACGTATCTATCAAATCTTCGAGGTAACAACGGCGAGCCCCCACGGCCTAGGGAACGCAGCAGCAGTGTAGGCCGCGCGACGGGAGACATGCTGGGTTCTTACCGAGACCAACGGGAGCGTACCTCTGAGCGTGTACGCAGCGCCCGACTGGTGCGCGAGGCTGGAGAGCAACGGCAGGCTGTCCGTCGGCCAGACCAGCGCCTCATGGACAGGATCGGCGAGACGGTCGCAGCCATGCGTGACCAGCGCGAGAGGCCCGACTCGGCGTACCTGAACGTCCTTGAAATTCTGCAGGCCCGGGAACGCCCACCCGGAGAGGCTGACCACGAGGATTCGTCGCTCCTGGTGCCACTTGTCAACCAGGCGATGAACCGGTGGGAGGAGAGTGCCATCCGAGGAACACTGGTCGCTGACCACGGCGTGTTTGAGGTCCCTCCGTCGCCGGACAATACTGCTGGGCTGGCCTGGACCTCTGACGGCCGCAGCTTGTAAGAGCTCTGCCTAGCACTTTACTTGATTGGATTGCACGGGCTAACACCATCTCCTATAGGTTTGTCGGGGCACAGAATGGCATCTACCAACTGCGCATCAACGTCCAGAGCCGGAAGTTTTGCCCGAGCATCACAATGAGCTGAGCAAACCCGAGCAAAAGAAGTGTAATCTGCAGGAGCATTTGCCCGTAACTCTTTACGCGGCGAGTTTCGACACGGCGTTTGGGGCTTGACCACGAGGCGTTTCGGGAACGGTTTGAATTCACGCATCACGCACGCGGTTGTGCTGTCATCGACGAGGCTCAGTGGCAGGTGACGACGAGCCAAACGACACGGGAGATGGGCTTACAGTTTTTCTTGCTGCATGGATACCTCAGGAGGGGCATACGGAAGTCATTCGCTATGTGCGTGGTGCGGCGTCTACATCTATCTGTCAGGGCCTACATGTCGCCGTCGACGGCGACTGTGCGCTTCTTGCTTTGTTTTGCCTTGCTGTATGATATCCCGAATCTTGTTCGCTTTTTCGTGCGGAAGAACAAAATGAGTCTTGGTTGGTCGTTGGGGGCAGAGTCCCATGGATCGGAGCAGGTGACTGTGCTTCAATGTGTTGAATGTGTGCCACCGCTTCCGTGCATCAGCTGGTCGACCTCCTCGGCGATGGCGAGACTGCTCGTCAGGCCGGGACTCTCGATGCCCAGCAGGTTGACCCAGCCCTCGTACCCGTCCTCCCTCCTGATGATGAAGTCGTTGAACCCGTCGCCCGTGCCCACGGAGCGCTTGTCGCTCAGCTTGGGGCGAACGCCGGCGTAGTCGGGCGTCAGGCAGCTCGCGTCCACGCCGGGGAGGTACTTTTTGATCTCGGCAATGGCCTGCGGCAGCCGCGCGGCGTTGACGGCCAGATCGTCGGGCGACTCGACCCATTCGACGTCGGGGCCGAAGCGCACGCGGCCGCCGAGGTCGAGCGTCAGGTGGGTGCCGAGGCCGCCGGCGCCGGGCTCGGGCGCCGGGTAGATGAGCCGCGAGACGCGCGGGTGGGAGGCGGCGTAGGAGAAGTAGTTGCCCTTGGCGAGGAAGAGGCGGCGGCGGCGCGGCTCCGGGACGATCATGTTGTGGACGTCGACGGCGCCGAGGCCCGCGGCGTTGACGAGGGTGTCGGCGGTGATGGTGGAGGACTCGCCGGTGGAGGCGTCGCGGACGTCGACTTCCCAGCCGGCGCTGCCGGGGGGCGACGACCCCAGCGGCCGGACGCCGGTGACGGGCGAGTTGAGGGCCACGACGCCGCCGGCGTCCTCGAACAGGCCCTGCAGGCAGACCATCAGCCCGTGCACGTCCACGATGCCCGTCGTCGGGCTATCCAGCGCGCCCGTCCTCGCCCTCACGCCCTCGCCATCCCGCTCCATCTCCTCCCGGCCCACCCACCGCGTCTCCACGCCAATCTCGTCGCGGCAGAGCGCGTGGATGCGCTCCAGGGCGCCGCGCTGCGCGTCCGTCTGCGCGACGATCCACTTGCCCGTGCGGCGGTGCCCGACGGCGTGGCGGTCGCACAGGTCGTAGAGCAGCCGCCTGCCGCGCACGCACAGCCGCATCTTGAGGCTCGCGGCGCCGTAGTAGATGCCCGCGTGGATCACCTCGCTGTTGCGCGAGCTCGTCTCCGTGCCGACGGCGGCGTTGCGCTCGACGAGCAGCGTGCTGGTGGACGGGCGGAGGGCGAGCTGCCGGGCGACGGCGAGGCCGACGACGCCGCCGCCGACGACCTGGCCAGCGGTTACCATGCCAATCTCGACTTGATGCGTCTTGGGCTTTGTGAGCTCACCACATGCGTAAAGTCGGCCCTGCTTGCCGCCGTGGAGCTGAACTGAAGCCTCTGCGAGCCGCACCCCGCCCTGAGCGAGGGCAGCGGCACCGCCGCGCATCTCCGAGCCAGCATAATATTGGTTGGAAAGCAGGTTCAACGTTGCCCAGCTGTTGCGCAGAGCGAGCGCCGGGGGCCGAGACGTGACTTATTGATGTTGAACCCCCCCGGCTCCGGTCCGGGAGACTAGCTGGGCGACTGCCGACCCCCACGGCGCTGAGCCAATGACATCATGCATCTGCCCCATAATATTTCGGCCCTGAATCTACCGATCCCGGGCGGTCTCGGACGGTGATGCGCTGCCTCCCCTACGTGCTTAGGCATGTATCAAGATGGTATTCTGATTCATAGTAGTGCTTTGGCTTCCGATGTCGCAAGGAATCACACCTATGCACTCATGCGTATAATCTGAAGCAACCCACGGCGAACCCATCAATCGGAGTCCTCCCCGTTGTCGCCATGTGCCGCAGCCAAGACTACTAGCCCACCTCGCAATTTGTGCCCCGTACCACCAACGATAGGTACAGATAGACCAAATACCATTTCATTACCCCAACGCCCTTGACTGTCTAGCGTAAACTCATGAGTGACGTTGCCCATACTTCCTAGCCCTTGTGCCTTTGCAGACTCCAACCGCAGAGAGCATTCCTTCGTAGAAAGCATTCCTTCCGTGAACGGAGGTTCGCTAGCACCGGCCAGGCACGCAACTAGGACTCTTTTGGTGCAGATTCCGCTTCCCCTTCTTCCTCCGCCATGGTCGACGATCGCGTAAGCTGCGATGGTATCGATGGTTCGGTCGCAGCGGTCGAGCTGGTCGAGGCCTCAGCCAGCTGCTTCTCTACACCTGCTGTTATTTTCTGATCATCAAGTTCATAATTGACGAGCGGTGCGCACCGAGATCACGGATACGATGCCGTAGCATCTGATTCTCCCGGACCAGCATCTGAGTCTCCGCCTGGTAAAATGCGCTTTCATCGCGGCCGCCTAGAATCCAATCTCCGCTCTCAGCGTTAATCGAGGTCGCTCGCAGCCTCGGCGACGCGCCACGGCTTGGTGTTCTGGATCGACGGTGGAGGTCTGCGCGCGCCAAATCGAAAGAGCTTCGAGGGTGCGGAAAGCCAGGCGAGCGGGAGTATGATCCGACAGACCCAACAGGAAGGCCGGCGGGCAGTCCTGTCTGCGACGTGGGATGCTGAGGAGCCCCGGGGATGGGCCTCTCGCGAGTCTCCGAGGCGGCGCTGTCATCGGCCGATGCGTCCTGACTTTGAGCCGGTCGTCCAGCCTGGAGACGTTGGAGTTCCAGCTGCTGCTGTCGAATCATCTGCAGGAGCCGATTCTGCTCTCTGTCAGCTTCAAGGACATACTGCTGTCGTGCAGGATTGTTTGCAGCGTACCACGTGCGCCTCTTGTTCCGCTTCCAGCTCCTGGTGAAGCTCGCCCAGGCTCGGTGCCCTATGGTGATGGGGGTCGGCCATCAAGGGGGATCCAGAGAGGGGCTGCGGGAGGTAGGCGGATTGCTCGTGGGCCATCTCGCCAGGCGCTGGCACGGAAGGGTCGTTGAGTTGCAGGTTCATGAGCACCGTCGATCGTCGCCGGCCCTGGGGCGAGGATACGTTTCGCGTCAATGAGCTGCTGGATGATTCTGCCCGCGGGTTAGATGATGGCCGGTCAACGAAGGGGCAAGGCGGCACACATACGTCGCGAGGGCTCACGCTGGAGGCTTGCGTTCATGGTCGCGGCGGCTTGCAGTGAGATGGATGCGGAGCGAGGAGAGCCGGTAGGAGACTCCTCGCGGAGAAACAAGGATCCTTCGCCGTTTGTGGCCATGGCTTCCGAGAGCGGCGTCGCTCTTGATAAAGAAGGGAGTACCTAGGTAGGGAGACGAAGCCAAGGGAGCCGTGGTAGGTGGTGACGACAGACTCCAAAATGTTGAGGTGCGAACTCGGGGTACCGAGTATTCGTTCGTACAGTGGATGCACGTCAGCCTTGGTCCAAGGAAGGCTCCTTTATAGGACGCTAAGGGCTGCAAAGATTGATGAGAGAAGAGGAGCCAAGAGACATCGCGTGGACGACGCAGGGACGGAGTGTTACGGGCAGCTCGCAGCTGTGACGCGGTGGCAGAAGTGCTGGGCTTGTTCGTGAGGTCATGGGATCTGTCAGGCGATTGCGGGGAGGCACGGCTGGAAACACCGACGCGACGAGGTTGGGAGCTCCTGATGGTGGGGCCACTTTCCGAGTCCATCGAACACTCTGGAGACGCACGGCTCGACAGCTCGTGATGACGACGAATTCATGACATTGACTACCTACCTACCCACGGCAGGCAAGGCAGCGAGCGCACTCTGTCAACAAAATCTCAACAACACACCAAGTTGGACTAGCTACCGGGCCGTGGGCGACAAACCCCCGAGCTGGGTTTCAGTTGCCACGCCCAGTTTTGGCTGATCTGATGGCATCCAACGGGAGGAGTTGACCAATCCAGCTTGCCTCGCTCGTTTGCACTCGTCCACGCACTGGAGCTCCGAGTTGCGACCGGTGCACACGCCGAAAGGACGAATGTCGTGTCGGGAGGGTCCTCGTACGGCCAGCTCTGTCGGGCTGCAGCTTCGCGGCAGAGTTTTGGTCAATCCCAAGAACACACGAGTCAACACCCGGGAGACTGCCAGCTGGACAGGGCCCCAGGTACAAATACGTCGTCAAGGGGCAACACACCGGTGGCCTGTGAGCCCTTTGAGCCAAAAGCCGAAACGGCGTGCCCGCGTCTCTGGCTGCATCATGTTGGGACGGGAGCGCTGTATCCACAGGTTTCCCCGAAACGGCTTTCTTTGACGGGTTGGACGCCCCGGCCGCAGCATCTCGGGCAACACCGCACCTTGATATGCATCTGTAGCCACATCTCGCGCGGCAGAGTGACTACCCCCAGGGCTCAGGACACCAGTTGGGCGTCGAGAAACGAGAGTCGCGAATGGAGCCCTTGGCGGCGCATGGCTGGGCCAGCGGCCAGTGCACGCGGTTTGGCGCGTTTCCTCAAGCCATCCATCACATCACAGACAGCCCTGCAGTGTGCCGAGCCAGACAGACGCGATACCGCTACTGCAGGAACCAGGGGGGTTCGCGACCATTGATCACACCGCGCGCACGACCGACGGCAACGGCGTACTCGTACAGTGCATACACGAAATGATGGACATTTTGTGTCACCACCGGGCCAAGTCATTTCGTACAAGTACTTGTAGCTGTACTGACTACCTGTCGCAGTCTTGGCTGGAACGGGCCGTCTTGTGCGAAGTATCATGCACAATCCCGGGTACGAGGAGCAGTTGGGAACGGTGGCCGGTGAGGCAGCAGCACCTTGGCTCCGAGTCGGCGTCGTGCAACCTCCCCTCAATGTCGGCGGTTATCCATACTCGATCATGTCTTGTCTGCGAGAGCCTAGAGGAGGGCTGAGCCAACACGTTTTTGTTTTGTGCCCTGAGACAGGCAATATGAATACCCCGGCCCCCTGGCGGCCGCCCGGGAGAGGTCCGATCACATTTGGCTTCGGCCAGGTCATTTGCTACGCTCGGACGCAATGGAAAGTGACAGATGCTGCCCTGGCTTGCATTGTACTCGTCCTACGAGTAAGTACGAGTACGAGTAGTCGCACAGCACCGAATTTTGTCCGACCATCCGCCAAGGGCGGAGAAGCATGGGACGAATACTGGTATATCGCCATGCCACGCCGTCAACAGTCTGGTTGAGACGCGTCGAGGGAATCATGTTGACCCCGGCCTTCAGCTCACGGGAATCCGGGGCTTCCCTGCTGAAGGCTTCAATGCGCGACGTGGTCAGGGCCTCGGCAGCGGGCAGGTGGGCCGACGGAGGCCAGTCGTGCGAAGCGCTAGCCAGGGCTATGCCCACCGCGTTGGTGACTAAGAGTCGATGAGGCGCGTGCTACTCCGTACTCGTAGACTGACGACTCGACTGGGGGGCCAGGGTGAGGTGGTCCGGCGAGCCAAGAACTCGGTTAACGGTACGGTCGATGTGAGTCGTCAGTTGGGATGGGACTCTCAAGGGGCTGCCGGCTTGGAGGATTGGATTTGCCTGCCGTAAAGAAGACGAGACGGAGTGTTGAATTTGGACCCGTCCTATCTGTGTGCCATGACGTGCCTGGATGCAATGGATGTCCGTATGCGCCGTTGCTTCTTTCGGGGCGGGCTGCCATGCGATCGATGCCGACTCGTACGAGTCAAGATGAATGAGGTGGTCTGGGCTGGCGTTTGTTTCATCGTATGCGAGCTGTGCCCTCCCGAAGTCCCAACAAGGTGCACGCATGCATGACGCAGGGGAATCACATGATCTTGTCCGATGCACGTACGGAAGCCTATTCGTATGCACCTCGGACAGATGCATACAGCACTCGGTACAGCAACATGGCTGCCGTGAATTGCAAGACAGCAACGAGAGCATGGCAGAAGCAGGCGGTACTCGTAGAGATGGAACAAGGCGAGAGTCCGTCATCGAGTCATCGACGACCTGCCAGGCCGGCCTGTCAGCGCACTGTCTACTCGTACTGTACCGTTGTCGTCCCCGAGGCCGAGGCCGTGCCTGTCCGCATCACCCCGCCCCTGTGGAGCCAGCCCGTGGAGCCAGCCTGTGGAGCCAGCCTGTGGAGCCCCTGGCTGGCGTTACAGTGGCGGCCCCAGCGACAATAGCGGCCGCCTCACCGCGCCGCTGCACGGGCGCACAGGCGCCATCGCCGGGCGTTCCTGCGTGACGCCGGACCGCTCTGGCTGGGCCGAATCACTGGGCAGGCACAGCGCCTTGTTTGGACTTTACTCGTACGAGTAGGTACCTCTTACCTTACACAGAGGGGAAAGGGGAACTGCCGACTGACTGAGACGGCTGCGGCAGCTGGTATTTGTGCGTGGGCGTTCGTCTCTTGCCTCTACGGAGTACCTACCTACACCAACAAATTGCACATGTCCGAGGTCTCACGATCCTCGCTGCCCTTCGTTTCTTTTCCTTGCCCTTCCCCGTCTTCCTCTTGCGCCTGGTCGCCTGCTGGCCCGTGTCCTGCTCCTACGCTTCACTACGCCTCTCTCGAGCCCATAGAGGAACTCGTTGGCGAAAACTCCATCTGCTCCAGGCCACACCGCTCGCTTCTGGGCCCCCGGGACCCGGGCTGTCAAGATCGGCCTGATCTGGATCCGGATCCAGACCCGGATCACCCTCGTTGCCGCATTCCCGCAACAGCACATGTTTCGGTATTGTCTGGGCCTGTGTCTCTGGCGTCACTGTGTCTTGGCCATCCATCGTTGACAGCATCAACGCCGTCACTGCCCCTCGCATGGCCCAGCACATCTCCCCTCGCACTCATCCAGCATCATCCGCACCGCACGCTCCCCGCCTGATCCTGCGGCATGAACACGTCTACAGTTCGCTACGACATGGCCCATGGGGGAGCCCTCGACAGCCCCTCGAGCCAGCAGACGAGATTTGCCCCTTCCCGACGATCCGACTTGAATCAAGTCCAAGATGAAAACCCGGTGTTGTTGCGGCAAGAGAAACTCGGCCGTCGAGAGTCGAGACTGGGGCTGAGGAGCATCTTTGGGCGCTCCAGGGCAGCCAAGGAGCCTGAGAGATTGCCGCCTACAATCCACAGCCCCAGATCCACGAGCATTCGATCCCCCATGGCCGACATGAGCCACTGGCCTCACGGACACAGTTCCGATGCCGCCCTCTCCTCGAGCCCTCCGTGGCAACAATTGCCCATGACCCCCGAAACGCCTGAGCTGGGCCAGAATGCCCACCATGAGCAGGCAAGCGCCAAAAGGCGAAGAGCTGCCTCGAAACCACCCAAGCAGCCACGGGAGACGCTTGCCAACTGGTCGATGCCGCCGCTATTCAAGGCATTCCCTCAGGCCGTCCGTCATGTCACGTTACCTGCAGCTACGATGTCGGCGGATGCCATTCTGCGACTCAACGAGAAGAAAAACAGCGCCAAGTTGCGGGAAGAGGCGAACGTTGCCCAGAACGAGACTCGTGAAGGAGGAAAGGACGACGAAAAGAGGAAACATCGACGTAACGCATCCGTGTCGGCCGAGAGCCTGGAATGGACCACCAAGATTTACATCCTGGTAACGTCTGGATACGTCTTGCAATATGCCGGCGACGGCCACTTTGATCGTCTCCCCGAAAAAGTTCTCCGCCTCGGCCCTTCCTCCGCCGCCTTTGCGACGGACGCAATACCCGGACGGCACTGGGTAGTCCATGTCTCGTCAACGGCCGAGGCCGATGGCACGCCGACGCCCGAGTCGCGATCCTTCTTCTCCAAGTTGCCTTTTCGGATGGATAGGCGCAACGCCTCGAACCTGCTCATGGTGTTTGAAAGCGCCGACGTTATGGAGGCGTGGATAGCCGCCTTGCGTGGCGAAATTGAAAAGCTGGGCGGCAAGAAAAATCTCTCCGAGACTGGCAAGCCGAAGACGGAGGAGAGCACTCAGCACCTCCGGGAGCGTCACAGCCAGCGCACTCTGATAGTCAGAGATCTCTCCCGCTTCAGCAGAAGCAGAGGCAGCCGTACGACAGTTGGCGACCGAGGACGGGACAGTAGCGATGGCTCGACGAGGCTCGCCAGCCCTGACACGATTCGTGACCAGTCTCTGGACGGCGAATCCACCACCAACAGCGTGGTATCGCAGGATGAGCGCCAGCTGGACAACCTGCGTGAGAGCTCCAACCGACTCTCTTTCATCTCATCCGGTCAGCGGACGATTGTCACCTCCACCGGGTCTTCCCCTGAAGGATCGCCGACGCGAGAGAGCTTCGCATCGCATGTGGATGATATGACGGCTCGTCCTAAGGAATATGTCAATGTTGTGATCAGGCCAAGACCCAACGCCTCCGACATCGCCATTCGCCGGCAGTCGGTGCAAGTGGCCAGTCCATTCGTCGACCCCAACAGCCCGAAGCAGGCCGGACCGCGGCCTCCGTCTGCCTGTGTGACTGTCCTCCGAGGTGACGGAGTCATGTCTCCTCTCGGAGTACGCCCGACCCCCAATTTCAGCGTACCGCATTCCTCCAACAGACGATTCTCGTACGCGAGGGCAGCACTGGCTGAGGCGGACGACTCACCACCCCGGGAACAGCCTTGTGAGACGTTTCCTCGAGCTGCCAGGGGCAGGCCTCCACCAGTCCTGCGAGACACTCGGCCTCTTTCCATGGTCATGGATCAGCCATCCCCGCGGGAAATAGCACCAGACCGACCCACGACTGGACACAGGGCCAGCCGGCAAGTATCGCCAACAAAAAAGGCCAGCCAGCAGCGACTCCGCTCCACATCCCGCGGCCGGGACAGGCTGTACGGCGAGCCCCCCTCTCGACGTTCGAGCATCGTGTCCAAGGGGTTGCACGACAGGCGATCCGGCAGGGTCAGCCCCAGCCCACGCAGGTTATCCGGCGTGGGTACGATGTGGAGGCAGGACGACGCAGTCCCGAGAACGGGCACGGCACTGCCTCCGGGACATTACCGTGAAGCTCACGACGTGTCTTCGTCGCCGCCGCCGCGAGAGGACGACCGAGAAAAGTACTTGTCTTCATTCTTGGACATCAGCGGGCCCCGAAGTCGATCGGTCGAGTCGTCTCGCGCCGCAAAGCGCGCCAGCATGAATTCGATCCTGTCGGAGAGATTGAATCGCGCGTACGACGTGTACAGCCCACTTGTCGTCGAGCCACCCCAGGCCGCGCCGCCGAATGCACCTCTCCCGCCTATCCCGGGTCACGCCAGCAGTCCGTATCCCAAGGTCGATATGGCGACCAAGGCCCTGTTTAATCGCAGAAGCATGCCCCAGTTGACGAAAGGGCCACCGCCAGCTCCGCCGCCAACACGTGCGCTGCCGCCGATCCCGCAGTAGCTTGAGCTCGGAGCCTGCGGAGATGCACATATTTTACTCTTTTTTTTTTTCTTTCTTCGTTCTTACGTACAACACTGCATCTCTTGCAGAGTACAGCATTGCCTACGTCGGCGACGACGCCCCTCGAGCGACTGCCATGTTTGTTCTTGTTTGGCCGGCTGGTCAGCGTCAAAAGTCGACGTCGTCAACAGCCATGTTACTATTCTTAGACGGATCTGGAGCAGGAACATTTTCCCTGCCCTGTATCATAAGCCGGGTTTAGACTGGGTCTCGGCCGGAGCATTTGACACTTTGATTCTTTCGAAAGGGGGCCATGGACGCATAATGATGACTTTGATATGATGGAGGAGGGGGACGATGTTAGCAGTAGGTTTCTTGTCATGACGTGGGGAACGATGTGTCCTCATGGGCAGCCTTGGAGAGACGTCTTTGGCTCGCCTTGCCTGACGCGGGCTGAGACTTGTTGACTTGTACAATACTTGAAAGTTGCTAGTCGATGCAGTACGGGGTACCCAGCCCTCTTGTTCCCTGTCGTGGGTGGTCGTGTGCGACGGAAGTTGCATAGACGTTGCAACGGCGCAACAAGCTCCCGTCAGTCAAGCTTATCTCGCCGGGCCTTGGTATTTCCTCTTTGGGCAATGCATGGCTGGCAGCCTCGGCCGAGCATCTGACGTCACCCGAGGTGAGCCAGCGCCGCAGCACGTCGCTCCAAGGCAAGGTGCGTGTCAGCACTGCAACGCTGCTTCATAAGAAGCCCGGCGACCCCCGCACGCCTGTGTCGAAGTTGTATGGACGGCGGGAGGCTTGGTCGTTTGGGCTTGCGCGGGTGCTGGGACGTCACCTTCCGGAGTTTGACAGGGCAGGGCCAGTCCATCTGTCGGCGGAGGAATGGGGGACCTACATACAAACTACCGTACGGACTGGTGATACGGCTCGGAGGGATGTGCGATGGGAGGGGGACGGGGAGGGACGGGGAGGGGAGTGGTGACGATGATGACGTCGGGGTGCTGGAATGGTAACCAAGAGGGGCGCCATGGATGGAACGGAAGGCGAGATTCGCTGACGGCAAGCACTCGTACCTTGTGCGAGGGAGAGAGGGAGCAGGAATCATGGCGTGGATGCCGGTTCCTCGGTTCCGATGCCCGCTGCGATTAAATACAGGCCTTGGCCCGTCCGTCTAAGTCGCCAGCCAGGTTGGTTGCCGATGTCTCGCTGCCCGCACCGCTTCATTCTCCTTACTCTACCAAGTACAGACCGTCCAGAATACCTTGTCAACGCAAGTGACTCCTGATTGACCATGGCGCCTCTTCGGCTGGTACTCGGGGCGCTGTGCGCGGCGGCGGCGGCGGCGGCGGCGGCGGCGCAGTGCAAGTACATCAAGCCGGCGTGGAACCCAACCGCGGCACCGGGCGTCGAGTTCAAGGTGTTGCTGAACGGCCTGGAGTGGCCGCGTGGGATCGTCATTGACGGGGAGGGGAATCTGCTGCTGGTTGAGGAGCGCGGCAAGGGGGTGAGAAGGGTGGTGCTGGACGACGGCGAGGGGATGGATGTCTGCGTCAAGGAGAGCTCGCAGCTGATTCCTGAATCGAGCGTGAGTTTCCCGGTGCTCTCTGCACGTCGTCGCACGAGAGAGGATGAGTCCAAGCTGACTGGCTGGTGCATCAGCTCAACCACGGCATCGCCCTCTCCGCCGACGGCAAGACCATCTTCGCCTCGTCGTCGACAGACGTCTACGCCTATGACTACGACGCCGCCGAGGGCATGGCCGGCGCTGGCAGGAAGATCATCTCGGGCATGGACCAGGGCGGGCACGCGACGCGCACGCTGCTGGTGCCGCAGCACAACCCCAACCTGCTCGTCGTGTCGCGCGGCTCCGACGGCAACATCGACAGCGGCACGACGGACATCAAGTCGGCGCGCAGCCAGATCCGCACCTTCGAGATTGACGCGCTCCTCGAAGGTGGCGCCAAGGCGGTGCCGTACGCGAGCGGCGCGGTGCTCGGATGGGGCCTCAGGAACAGCGTTGGCGTCGCCGAGGATCCCACGACGGGATACATTGTGACTCCCTCTCCCCTGTCCTGCTCGGGAGAGGCATGTGCTAACGCGAGGGTACCAAGTGGTCTGTCGAAAACTCCATCGACAACATGCAACGCTCGGGCGCGGACATTCATAACACGAACCCCGGCGAGGAGCTCAACTTCCACGGCCTGCCCAACGACACCAGCGGCGCAGTCTACGGCCGCAACTACGGCTATCCGGCGTGCGTGGCCATCTGGGACAGCGACAACGTCAAGAACTACCCCGGCGGCGCGGAGACGGGCAAGCAGATGGCGGGCGACCACATGCCGAGCAACTACACCGACGACTTCTGCCGCCACGAGACCGTGGCGCCGCACATTACGTTTGGCGCGCACGTGGCACCGCTGGACATCAAGTTTCAGGCCGACGGGTCGGCGGCGTACATTACCATGCATGGGAGCTGGTGAGTTGCCTCTCTCTCGGGGCCTCTGACACGAGGCATTGGGTTTGCGGGTCGCTAACAGAAGACAGGAACCGCCACCCGGCAGACGGGTACCGCCTCAGCCGCGTGTCCTTTGCCAAGGGCTTCCCCGTCGAGGGCCGCAGCAGCCGGGTCGCCGAGCAGGGCATCATATGGAACACGTACAACGTGGCGTGCCCCAAGTTCTGCTTCCGGCCCACCGGGCTGGCGCTGGGCGACGGCGGGCAGCGGCTGTACTTGACGAGCGATTCGACGGGCGAGGTGTACGTCATCACGATGAAGGCTTAGGGCTATTGCTGATGAGGTTGAACTTGTGTGTGTGTGTGTGTGTGTGTG
>PKSG01000100.1:0-36711 GCA_002916505.1 Tolypocladium paradoxum
GCGGCCTCGACGGCGGCCTGGGCCTGCTGCGGGCCGGAGCGCCAGGTGCCGAGACCGACGACGGGCATCTTGTCGCCCGTGTTGAGCGTGTGCGTGCGGCTGTTTGTGTCAGTGTTGCCATACAGGGTGCTGTGCGCCAAGCATAAGGAGTCTTACGAGGTGTGGTTGAGGGGCGCCATGGCGTCGGGTGCAACTCGATATCTCGCTTCGTTGACACGACCTTGACTCTCGAACAGACGACTGAACAGTGAGACGGCACAGAAGAAGGACAGGTGCCAACGTGGAGGGACAGAAAAGGTGTCCTTTTCAACAGCAGCACCAACCAAAGTCACGACTTCCGTCCTCGCGGAAGCCTCGCCCATTGGCGCATCACCAACCCCCTCCCCTCCCCCTCACTCTGACGTGAACAAACGAACTTGCCCGTTGCCCATGCCATACAAACGCCCCGCAAAGGTGCAGCGCTTATTAAGTCTCCCCCACAGGATACGGCGGCGGGCGTCACGGGCGCGCATACGGCCACGGGGAACGCGGGTGCGGGCGGTTTCTGTGACAGGGACTTCGCCGGTTGGGAGAGGCTGGCTGCGAGCCAAGGGATGGGGTGTTACAAAGTACGTCGTACCTGCGGGAAGATGGGAGAGGCCCTGCTTGTGTGATGGAACGATTCAGGGACTGCACCTGGGCTGGCGGCTGTCGGGGCCGGGGCCGGGGCCGGAGGTGGTTTGAGCTTTTGATGCCGCAGTGACATTCACGATGCCACCCTCGCGTCCGGGCAACGGCATCTTCGGGCCATCACCGACGGCATCACAGAAACGACCTCTTCACAACACGGCCAAGATCAGATGCCCCAGCTGGTGAAAGGATGCAGCCGTCAAGTGACCCTCAGCGGAACCGGTGCGGTCCCAAATCTCTCCATGATTCTCTCCCCGTGCTGCTTCGTATTGTTCAGCCCGGTGGCACTGGCAGTGGAGCCGAGGAAGCACATCTAGCGGCCAAGAGACAAATACATGCTTGTTGAACCGCGACAACGCATGTAAAAATTCCACATCCCTCACAATCTCGCAGCACATCCAGTCTGCAGGACTCTCCTGACCACTCGTTGTTGCTGAAGTAGCCCCCTGTTCGATACTGGGCAATTGAACGCTACAAGTCTTCAAGGGACCCAAGCCGTCTGCCCAAATCTCGCAGAACACGCCCCTGGGCGTAGATGCCCGTCCAGCCCGAATGTGCGTGCGCCCGTCGCATCATCTTTGTCCAGCTCGCCACGGCAGTCAAAAGCACCATCTCTATATCGTCCCTGCACAAGTCGCGTCGGACAATCTTCAGTTTCAGGCGCAGCGTGTGCGTGCGAAGATTCCGCAAGCAGATGAGCAGTGCGTATACGTTGCCATCGTCGTCGACGCATATTCGTCTGTGGGCTCGTGTCAGGGTCGATGGGCCATCTTGGAGGTATGGCCGGCTCCAAGTAAGCGGCTTCTCGGACCTTGGCAGTGTCAAAGTGCATGTCCGCCTCAAGTTGGTCCTCATTGCCGAAGCGTCTTGCCCGGTGGCGATGGACCTGGACCTGATGACGAGCCAGCAGTACAAGTTGACGTCGCTGACACCCCACGCAGAATTGCTGGCCATGCCGGTGTACAGGGTGATTTCCTCTCGATTAATTTCCTGTCGATTGATTTCCTGTCGATTGGCCATGGCAACCGACGCGCCGCGCGGGAGGGTATACACGGGGGTCTGTAGAATACTGGTGATTGCTTCCGAAATACTCAATTGGGCCACGGTCCTTGCATCAGGGCCGTCATAAGTCACAGGGGCGTTTCCTGCTGGAACGTATGCTGGTAGGTCATGCTGCAAGCCAGCGGGTTGCTCACGTACTTGCAATGATGCCATTGACCGGCTATTGACAAGGTCGTCGGCGCTGATATCCTGGAGAGTGAGTGCGGCCATTCCGTTGCTGACGGCGCGGTCTGCGGACCCTTGGAGGCGGTTCATGGTGTGCTGTCTCGTAGGAGCAATGTTGTAAACTATGTTGTGAACGGGACTCGAAACAACAGTGTCGGGGTGGTGCTATTTATAGGGACGAGATACTGCGAGTGATTGCGTCGAAAACACATTTCATGAAACAATTGCCTTGGAATCTCACTCGCGTGGATGCCTTCGTGTAAACTTTCATACGCCACAATCTCATACATTTGGGTGGCTTAGGTGGGTACCACAAGGTGCATACTGCAACTCAATATCATTTAACTCTATATTTACTGGTTCTGCTGCTGATCTGAATGCTGTCCAGTAATGTGACCAGGGTTCCCGCCCTGGCGCTCGCCATACCCCATTCCTTTACTCTGCGTTGTTGCCGAGACTCTCGTAGAGTGTACGGAACGCCGAAGTTGGTGTTGCGAGCAGCTCCTGCGGGTTTCCCGTCTCGACAACTCGACCCTTGTCAAGGAGCACCACGCGATCAAAGTCTAGCACAGTGTGCAACTTGTGTGCGATGGCGATGACCGTACGACCCTTGAATTCGTCGCCGAGGACGCGTTGCATGAGTTCGTCGGTCTCCGAGTCCACGCTACTCGTCGCCTCATCCATGATGAGGATGCGCCCTGGTTTGATCACCGCGCGAGCCAGACAGAACAGTTGTCGCTGTCCGTGTGACAACTTGTCGTCGTCCATGTCACCGTCGAGTCCGTCGCGAGACTCGAAAAACTCCCACATGCCCACGGCACGCAACACCTCCACAAGGCGTTCGTCGCTGGCCACTTGTAGAGGATCTATGTTTTCACGCACACTGCCATGTAAGAAGAACGGCTGCTGCGGGAGCGTATTGAGCCGGTTGCGCACTTCTTGCCGCGGGATCGTACTGACGTCGATGCCGTCGACAGAAATGTTGCCAGAGTCAATGTCCAACATGCGGAGAAGAGCGGAAATGAGAGATGACTTGCCACTAATAGCTGATCAGTAAAATACTCAATATGACCGCACCAGAGAGACTCACCTGCCGGTTCGGCCGCAAATGGCTACCCTTTCACCAGCCGTGATAGAGAGGCTAATGTCCTTCAAGGCCGGCTCGAGGGACGATTCATATGAGGCTGAAATGTCCTTGAACGACACCGCACCATGTGCCGGCCAATCCTCTGGCACACTGCCCGTCTCGCTGGGCAGGTTCTCGTCCTTGACGTTTATAACGTACGAGCGAATCCTGTTGATTGCCCCAAGTGCCGTCTCTACTTGCGTCCACTGTGTCACGAGAGTCTGAAGCGTCGAGCTGAACGTGACAATGTTGAACAGCGCCACGCCAAGGAAGCCAGTTGATCCATTCCGAACGTTCGTTGCAATTGACACAAGCAAGATGGCAATTCCGGCATTGAAGAGGTCCAGGACGAGCGTGAGCCATCTTTGGATACACCACAACAAGTAATATGGCTTTTGCGAAATGTTGAGAGCCTTGGTGTTGCGTTCCATATAGTCTCCCGTCCATCCGTACGCTCGGATGCAAGACATTCCGTTGAGCGTTTCCAAAAATTGTGAGAATAGAGGGGCCTTCGCCTCAATGTCGAGAAGACGTAGCTGCCTGGACGTTCGCAGATAGTAGAACTGGATCAAGACCAGCGCTACGATGCAGAACGGGATGGCGGCGGCGATGTATCCCGAACCGATGAAGACGAGGACGGCCGAGACGATGGCGGATAGGAACTGGAAGACGGTTTGGTCAATGGACATGGGCAGATCGTTGTCGATCAACTCAAGGTCTTGGCTAAATCTTTATTGAGTTGCATTAGCCTCAATCCAACCGCGAATGATGTAAACGACAAACCTGTTGACTGTGGTTCCGGCATCCGTTGATGTAAGGAAGGATGTTGATGCTCTGTTTGATACATGGATGGTTAGACAATGCAAGCTTTCAGAATGATGGATGTGCGTACCGCATGGTCGTAGTCAACAAACGTTCGTGGAATTTCCTTGAGGTCTTGGGAAGCACGATAAGATTGAAGACGCTTCTACAGTGTCAGCTTATTACCTGAGAGGGGTGGATTGGAGACTGTTTACCAATCGGCCACTGTGCAGCCCAGTATTGTCACAGCCGCGAGGGCGCCATAAACGCCTAGCCAGTAGCTAATGCGTTCGTTTGGATGATCCGCGTTGGCATTGGTCCACCATTGCAACCAAACAGCTAGAGAGGTCAACAGGGGTTGCTATGTCACTGCGAGGATTGGACAACTTACATGGAAAGGTGACGCCGAATACAAATGTAGCGCAGGCAAAGAGGTAAAGTGAAATGGTCCACCACCCTGCAATGTTTGCATAGTATGCGTAGACCTTCATGTCGCCGGCATGACGATGGTCTCCAGGGTTCGGGTCTTCGAGCATCTCAAGCTCGTGCAAAGCGTCTTCGGGAATTTCCAGCTTTGGGCGAGATGTCGTGGTTGGGGGCTGGCTTGCAAGCTTCTGGAGCTCCTCGTCAGCGTCAGAGAGGCTTTCCCGAGTTCCTTGCCGAGCTATCTGGCCCTCTTGATCGAGAAAGATGACATAGTCTGCGAAGCTCAGGTGGTTTGCTGTGACAGTTAGCAACTTGCAAGCTAGTGACTGATGAAATGACTTGCCTGAGTTTGTCGTCAGTATTACAGTCGAGTTAAACATCTTTAGCAAGCCCTCAGGTCCAAACACAGCGTCGAGAATGTGTCGCTCAGTAGACCGGTCGAGTCCGGTCAATACGTCATCCAGTATCATGATGGGGTTTCTAGAATAAAGCGCGCGGGCAAATGACTTTAGACTGTTAGCTTCAAGTTGGAAACCCTCATTCGAGCTTGGCTACGAACCACGCGCATTTGCTGCCCACCGCTTAGGCGAGACCCTCGAGTACCTGTATTGGTTTGGTCCCCGTTTGACAGTTCCTCAAAGTCTGCCAACAGCGCACAGGCATGCACGACGGTATCATACCACGACCTTTCAAAGACAGACATGCCCACGATATTACTTTGGACGGTGCCCCAGGTTGTCCACGGCGTCTGCGGACAGTACGCGGCTCTCAGAAAAGTCGTTGAAACCAAGCCTGTGGTGAATGGCATCTCCCCTAGCAAGAGCTTGAGGAGGGTCGACTTGCCAGAACCAACAGGGCCAAAAATCATGGTAGTCTGCCCGCGTGGGATGTTAAAGTTCAAGTTCTTAAGAACCGGTTCGTCTTCCTTTGCGTAGCTGGCTGACGCATCCTTGACAATGGCAGTAAACTTGGGGTTTGCCGGCTCGGAACTTGGAAACTCCTTGAGGGGCTTTTCGTCGCTTTCTTGCAGAGTTGAATCCGATGGGGGCTTGTTGCTCATTGGGGTAGTTCTGTAATCCTCTCGCTCCTTCGACATCAAGTACTTTTGGATGCGACGAAACGAGTTGATGACTGTTTGAATGTGCTCATAGCCATCAATGGCGTAGGTCATTGGTTGGTTGAGCAACTCGAACAAGCTCAATGAAGCAAATGCAACGCCTTCGGTTAAAGTTCCCGAGTTGTTGGCCTTGGCAAGAAGGATGTATACTGTGTAACCCCAGACTGGAGCCAAGGCAGAAGATGCAAAGTCTAATACTTCCATGTTAGCAAGAACATCAAATTAAGTGCGTCTCCGTCAAATGCTTTCTTGGCACTCACACGCGATGAAGACAAAAATGTTCAAAATACGATGGCGGCGAGACGCGCGAATCTCTGACAATCGAAGATTTGCAATTTTGGACGACACAATATCAGCCAATCCGGTCATCTTTATGGCCTTCATTGAGCCAAGTGCTTTGGCAGTTGCCTCGAGCCGGTCCTCAATTGCTTCAAGCCATGGGGTCTGAGCATTGCCTGCCGCTTTCGCAAGAGGCAACCCTAGCACAAGACAGACTAGAAACAGTTATTATTTGTATCGAGGATTTGGTAAAGTGAAGATGCGAAAGTTACGACGTACCGATGATCCAGACAATGGGAGCCACCACAGCCACCCCGAGAAGTCTGTATAAGAGCCACAGGGCCAAGCCAGCTTCTATGAAACTGGCATACATCTCGTGAATGATGGGCATGCTAGACCCGATGCGGTCAATGTCGGCGCTCATCAGGGTGATTGCCTCGGCATCTGCAATGACCGACGAGTCAATGCGGAGGGTTTTGCCAAATATGAGAGTGACCAGGCTACCACGGAACAGCGTGAGCAGGCGATACGTCTTGTGCTGGTAGACGGCATAGGCCAACTGAACGTGAAATGGTTAGTCTGGGCTCAACCAAAGCAAAGAATAGACTTACTGAGAGTCCAATATAGGTGATGGCATAGGCCGCTATTAGTCCGTAGGCGGTGTTTTGGGTATTCAACTCATCGGACTCCACTGTAAAGTCTAGGACTCGTTGAACAAGGAACGGCTGTGAGAAACTAAAGCCAGCGTAGGCTAGTCGCGGTAAAACACCAGCCAAGATGCTCCATTTGTAATGAATCAAGAACGTCCGGAGAAGCGCATGTTGACTTGATTTTTTTGCTGACGAGGCATGTTAGCGCTGAAATAATCGAGGTAGCTTGGCAAGATGGCGTTACTTCGTTCCCAGCGTTCAATAAGCGTTGCTGGCCTTGATGCGGAGAGAATTTCGGCATCAAGAGGAGTGAGAGTATTGACGGTCAAGAGCGTCCGGAAACCTCTGATGAAAACGGCGTTTACCCATATGAACAGAGCCCTGTTGATTACGCCGCTCGTCGCCTCGGGAGACTCATCCTGCCACTCAACCAGGAGAAGATGGCGCTTCTCCGTAACCTCCAGAGTAAAAACCAGGATCTTGGTACAGAAGCTAGCGAGTAAGACTGCAGCTACAGTCCGGCTCTCTGGTACGAAGAATAGCGTGCGAACGCGCGCAAGGTCTAGAAGGATCGATACGCCCAAATAGACGGAAAGCAATGACGATGGGCGCACCGATCGTACATGCTCCAGATATGACACAACTGAGAGAATGGAATAGCCAGCAATTGTCAAGGCAATGCATGCAAAGGTGAGCCTAGTCGTTAGTACGCCACGAGAAACCCACAAGGCCAACAGGACGACCTGAAGAATTACATATGTGGCAAAGAGAAGCTTCGTGCATATTTGTCAACATTTGATGGAGCCTCGGAAATAGAGTAGCTGGAAAAGGACGCAGTACCAGTTTCAGCGCCAGAAGCCACGATGATCGGACTTTGGCCGCTTCATTGCGAAGCGCCAGGAGCCGGAGGACGGCCCAACCAACTATGAAAATTCAGTAGATGATACATATTACAAATTCGTGGGAAACAGGACAGACGCACGCGCAATTCCAAGCGGCAGTGTTGTTAGGATGCCTTCCTCGAAGAGAAGCGTAAAGTCAAAGCCCCCAACGCAGGAGTCGGCCACTGCTGGGCCGAAGACATCCTCAACGGCGATGGAGCAAGGGACTCCGGGAAGAGACATGGCTGAGGGCGCAAAAGGGGGCGGCTGGGCTGGAGTCAACGGAAACCCAGAAAGTAGAGGAATGGCAGGAGGCGGCATTCAAGGCGCGAGTGTACTGCAGCATGTGGCTACATACGAATGGCTGCCACGAGACCCAAGGCGTACAAGAGCACACGGCTGATGCCCAATGCCGAATCAAATCTCAGGCACCAGCAGAAGTGCCAGCCGGGGGCGAGGACCTGGTAGACGAAACGGCATTACCGAGCGACGCCACCGAGTCACGTTCACAAGGAAGGTCGCATAAGATGCTGCGGGCATGTGTAGCACAGACGTACAGTGCGACAGGCCATCAGATGCACAAGGTTCAACCCGATGCTCGCTCAACAGACACGCTGTTCTCAACCGTTCGACGTCGCCCATTCTCCCCCTCAGCTGCGGCTGATTCAGCTTACCTACATAAGGAAGGGGAGTCTCATGCTTAGTCCGATGTCCGACAATGCTTATAAGACACGAGACATGTACGGACTGACTGCACTGGTCGTTGGGCAATCCTGGTCCTTGACAGAATTAATGGGCAGCAGGCATGCCCCTCGGTGCCGTGGTTACGAGGCTCTACGGCTCACGAGCAGCAGGGACCAGGCGATGAGCTCGTTTGCCCCCAGGGCAAAACCCAATCAGAACCCCAGGTATACGCGACATGGCGTTGAAGCGAGTCCAGCCAATGGCTGCCTCACATGGCGCAGGGAACGGCTGAAGCTTAAGTGGTTGTGGCGCGATTTAGCTTCGCTTCCCGACGCCGCCAAGGGCGGCAAAGCGGCAGCTTCGGCAAGACGGCGGACCTGTCGCCGTGAATCGCGCCTTGGCGATGTAACGCTGGGTTGAGTCTGCCCTGGGGTTGGAGAGAATACGAGCGCCTGCTTTTTCACGAGCTCGGTCTCGACTGGAGGCTGAACTCGCACGTCGAATCGACGCGACAGGGGCAAACCACGAGCTCCCCAGAGGAATATCTTACCAGAGCGCCGCCGTCTCACCGCATGTTGCACAACCTCTGCTGCCAAGGTCAATAGTATGCAAGACCTTGGACGGCGCAAAACGGCTTTCCAAGAGCCCCGGGTCCACGCATAATAAACACCCGACATATCCGGGGTTGTACGAAGCAGACCGTGCGTGCCCTTTCCCAGCAGTGTCGGATTCGGCACGCATGCTCTAGGAGAAACATGTTTGGGACTGTCCTAACCAACCAGCTTCGGAATCGTCGACTGGCATCTGAGAAGCTTGGGCCCCGACCTTGGGAGTTGGCTGCATCTCGCCTCATAATAACGCCGGGGACACGTTTACGCCAACCCTCACCCAACGACGGCGACCGTCTCCAATGCCCTTGTTGTGAGTGGCTGCTGACCAGCCATCCATTCTTCACTCACATTGCTCCAGTCCGTACTCCGTCAACGGCAGCCTGTCAGCCTGCCGGCTCCACACGGACAACGACGTGAATGCAGGCGACAACCCTACCCACATACATTCCACCCCTGCCCATGCCTATTCCTCATTCCAGCTATTAATTAATCATAATTAGTCTGCTACGCAGTTGATCTCGGAGCGGATGGTGCCCGTTGGTGGAGCTACCCCAGGGTCTCCAGCAGGATCCCTCAAGCCCGTTCCAGTCAGGCACCAGGCCTTCGAGGACACCATCTCTATGGATCAAGGGCGAACACACACCGCTAATTGGCACTAGGACGCTCGGACAATTGTAAACTGTGCAGGCGTTCGTGCCGCTTGTTGTCCGGCAATGCGGCTTGTCAGCGGATAGATCGGCTTCGGCAAATGTGACAACGTTTCGGAACCCTTATCCGGTGAAGACACTCCCCGCGCTCACGTCGTCCTTCGATTACCCCTCTATGAAGGAGTCAGCCTCGCTCCTCGTGTTCCTCGTCGTGGAATCTTCGTTGCCAATCGATGCCGCGCCGGCAGTGCCGGCACCGGTGCAGCCGAATTCCACTTGCGAGGTTCCAGGTTCCGTGGTCTAGGCGCCGCGTACATACAGCGACAGGCGTCGGCTGATCGTCAGCCAAGAGTTGCCATGCTCCCCGTGACCGCTGTTACATCATGCAAAGTCTCGGGCGAGGTTCGCTGTCAGCGTTTCATTTGGTAACTTGGCGACAGCTCGGTCCCATCTCAGTGGTTGCGGGGTTAAGCATGGAGATCCGAACACAGGCGGCCGTCAACCCCATCGTGCCATATACCCATCTTACATACAGCTGCTGCACAGTACGACACGACGGTGTTTCGATGACATTGGATTGCCTGCCTGCAGCTTGCGTCAATAATCCCGTGGGAGTTTGCCCCCGTTGGAAGCTTGGCACGCAAGACGTGCTTAGTACTTCCACGAACCATTAATTCGATACAAGACACCTTCCGGATTCGTTCTTGCAGCTGTTGTTCTGGTCCTCGGTATCCTTTGTCAAGCGAGTTTCGTGCTAATAGTTCCATGGTAGAGTATAGGATCAACGTAGTATCAGTGAGCTAAGCTCTACCTCCGTAGACCTCGAGGAACCATCTGATGGCGTGATTCCCTCAGCTGCCAAAGGTGGCGTTGGCACTGACATCTGGCATTACACGGGTGCGGTGGCATATGCAGCTCACACGTGCTCGTACGTAACATGATATGTCGTTCGTATTGTGTCAGAGTCCATGAGCTAGGTGGCACGCCGGGGGCATGTGTATTAACATGAGACAACGTTTTGCGGACGTTGCTTCTTCTCTGTGTCTTGGATTCCCCAACTTTGAAACAACTTCTTCTTGGCACCCAGCTGTCTCGGCAAGTACCAAAAAACGCTCACACAGTCTCCTCCAGTTTTCAATCTATTTCTCTGCAACTCTAGGTGTGTGGTATCAAGACGTCATGTCACCTGTGAACCAAGACGTTAACATCAATCAGGCAGGACGAGCGAAGCACAAGACAAGATGAGATATCAACATCCCCAAGCATCCAATGGCACCTCGGGTGTCAACCGAGAAGCTTCCAAGGCAGAAGAAGCAAGCAAATACACTCTCGACGATATCTGGACCGCCAACTCGACCATTCCCGAGCCCGTGGAAGCATGCGTGCACAGCATAATCAAGCGAAGCGTCTGGCAGCACCCCTCGGCCCCGGCCGTCTGCTCATGGGATGGCGACTTGACATACAAACAACTCGACCAGTTGTCAAGCAGAATGGCACATCAGCTGGTTGACTTGGGCGTGAAGCCGGGGACCAAAGTGATTCTATGTTTTGAGAAGTCACTGATGGCGCCGGTCGCCATGCTCGGTGTGATGAAGGCGGGCGGAGCGTCGATTGCCCTAGATGTCACGCAGCCAAGCGCCCAGCTCCAACTCATCACGACCCAGGTCTCAGCACCAGTATTCCTCTCGTCGCCGGTAAATGATGAACTGGTGCGGCAGCTCGGGGCAAGCGAAGTGGTCGTTGTTGACCGCGAGTGGCTCTCAAGCTCGACAACTGCCTTGAGGCTACATTACGAGCTTCCGGTGGTGACTCCTGGCGATGCTCTCTGCGTGTCCTTCTCCTCAGGTTGCTCCACTGGTGTGCCAACAGGGGCCGTCATCACGCATCGAAGTTTCAGCAGCGCAATCACTTACCAACAAAAGGCTCTCGGATTCACGAGAGATTCTCGAGTCTTTGACTATGCGTCTTATGCCTCTCACGTCGCCTGGCACAATCTCCTTCACACGTTGACGTGCGGGGGTTGTCTCTGCATCCCCTCTGAGGCTGACCGGCAAGACAACATCGAAGGTTCTATGGCGGAGCTACGGGCCAATTACGCCCTCTTGACTCCAACCACTGCACAAAGATTGGATTACTCCAAGTTCCCTGGCTTGGTTCAGCTGAACTACGTTGGCGAATCCACAACTCTACATATGTTGACTGTGGACGGACTTGGGAAGGAGACAGCCATTCTGCACGCGTACGGGTCATCGGAGATCGCTTCTCTTGTCCCAATTTCTTCGCTTGCGGCACTTCAGACAAGAAACGGCAACGTGGCAAATGGGCATGCGGCAAACGGATACCAGTCAAACGGCCATGCAGAAAATGGCCACGGAGCGAATGGCCACGGAGCGAATGGTCACGCTGAAAATGGACAGAAGGCAAATGGGCACAAGACACAAGACATTGCTGTCGAGCCCTGGCTTGGGATATGCGCCTGGGTGGTCGACGTCGACAATCCAGACTCGTTGGCGCCCTTCGGATCCGTTGGCGAGCTATGGCTCGAGGGACCGCTGGTCGGTCAAGGATACCTCGACGACTCCGATACAGCGGCAGCCTTCGTGCAAGACCCCCCGTGGCTACTCTGTGGCTCTCCGAAATGGCCGGGCCGTCGCGGACGCGTCTACCGCTCCGGAGACCTCGTGCGGTACAGACAAGACGCAACGCTCGTTTTTGTTGGACGCAAGGATCAGGCCAAGATCCAAGGTCAGCATATCGATCTCGGCGATATAGAACATCATATTCGTCAGGCCGTCGTGTTGGCCGAGGACGACGGTATTGAGAACCTGCAGCTCATCGCAGACGTCATCCAACCGCATGGGGCCGATGGTGCGACCCTCGTGGCTTTCGTGGCCTTTGACAACACGACCGACATGTCTGCCGAGAAGTACGGTGGCGGTGCGCAGAAGGTTATTGCCGGATTGGCAAAACGTCTGGCAAAGGTATTGCCGACGCATATGCTTCCAACGGCATACATACCTATCCAGGCGGTCCCGATGACGGCTACCGGAAAGGCAGATCGGCATTGCCTGCGTTCAATTGGATCTCTACTTACAGTTCAAGAAATCTCAAAGCTCGCGATTCGCGACCGACGCTCACCAAGGTCAGACACAGAGCGGCTTCTGCAGACCCTGTGGGCACAGGTCCTCCACACCAGCCCAGACAGCATCACCATTGATGACAATTTCTTCGACGCTGGTGGAGATGTACCCGCAGCCTTGCGACTCAGCAGAGCAGCGCACGATAAAGGACTTTTCTTTACTGCTGGGGATGTCTTCCAACATCCTGTCTTGCATGACCTCTCGGCCCTTGCCAGCTCGAAACGTACCACGCCAACGGCCATTGCACCCTTCTCCTTGCTCAATGCTCCCATTGACGAGGTGGAAGTGCGCACTCATGCTGCTCGTCTATGCCACGTCAAAGAGTCGCAGGTCGTTGACATCTTCCCCTGCACACCGCTTCAGGAGGGTCTGCTGGCCCTTACAGCGAGGCGACCCGGCGACTACGTGGCAAAGAATGTCTTCGAAATCGGGGAAGGCATCGACATCCAGAAGCTGCGTCGTGCGTGGGATCAGGTTGTGGCGCTGAATCCCATCCTGCGGACGCGAATCGTCAGTCTCCCACGACACGGCATCGTGCAGGTTGTCTTGGAGGAGGGCGTGCCGTGGACAACTGCAACCGACCTCGGCCATTACGAGCAGGAACATGCGAGCAATGGGCAGCTATTGGGATTAGGCACGCCTCTAACGAGGTTTGCTATTCTGGACGCAGGCGCGGGGGATCCTTGCCACTTGTTATGGGAGATACACCACGCTCTATACGATGGATGGTCACTGCCACTTCTGTTGAGTCAGGCCGAGCACGCCTACTATGACGAACCCAGCCACCCTCTGCAGTCCATGGCAGTCTTTGTCAAGTACATCATGGACCGGGATGAAGCAACGACACGGGCGTTCTGGCAGGCCCAGTTCGCGAACACAAAGGGTTCTCACTTCCCTTCGCCAAAAGCAGCATACCACCCCCGGCATGACAACCAGATGAGCTTGACCGTCTCGGGCCTCGACTGGGGCCGCGGCGACTTCACGGCAGCGACAACCATCAGGGCCGCATGGTCTGTCGTCATGGCACACAGCGCCGGCGCAGACGAGGCGCTCTTCGGAGTGACAGTCACGGGTCGTCAGGCTCCCGTGGCTGGCATTGAGCACGTGGCGGGTCCAGCTATTGCCACGGTTCCAGTCCGAGTGAATGTAGACTGGGATGCCAGCATCACCAGACTGCTGGATGCGGTGCAGAGCCAGGCTTCAGAGATGATTCCTTTTGAGCAGACGGGGCTGCAGCGAATCCGCCGAGTCAGTGAGGAGGCAGCCCTGGGGTGCAACTTCCAGACACTTCTGGTGGTTCATCCAGCCGACCAGGACGGGGATTTGCATGGCAGACCCTTCCTGAGCGAGTCTGGCGAGGCTCACAGCGCGAGCCAATGGCAACACTTTAGCACGTACTCTATCGTGGTCGAGGGCCAACTCCAGCCGGACGGCATCCTTTTACGCATCGGCTTCGACTCCACCATCATAGGACAAGAGCAGATGGAACAAATTTCCCAGAAGTTGGAGGATGTACTGCGCCAGTTATCCGACGCCAAACGACGCAAAGAGAAGCTGGAGGCCGTGACCGGTTTGAGCCGGCACCACCTTGGCCTCGAAGATGTCTGGAAAAGGAACGCAGTGGTACCCGAGGCTACGGAGACATGTGCACACGAGTTGATTGCTCAACGAGTTTGTGATAGTCCGCTGGCCCCGGCAGTCTGCGCCTGGGACGGCGACTTGACTTATAGACAGCTCGACGATCTCTCGACGGCTCTGGCTCATCAACTTGCCGACATAGGCGTCGCGGGGACCATCGTGCCTTTGTTTTTTGAAAAGTCAATGTGGATGCCAGTAGCCGCACTCGCTGTCATGAAGGCTGGCGGAGCATCGGTGGCGATAGATACCAAACAGCCCGAGGAGAGGTTGCGTGCCATCGCATCACAGGCAAACTCTCTAGTGGCCCTTTCGTCGCTGCAAAACGAGAGCCTAGCCCGCCGTCTCAGTTCTAAAGACGTGGAGGTGGTATCTGTAGGGCCCGACCAAAAGAGCCCGTTCTCTGTTCACTCAAGTCTGCCCGTTGTCAGTCCGTCCGATATCCTCTACGTCGTCTTCACCTCCGGCAGCACTGGCACGCCCAAAGGTGCCATCATCACGCATCGCAACTTCTGCAGCGCCATCACCTATCAGCAGGAGGCTTTGGGGTTTTCCAAAACTTCCCGCGTCTTCGATTTCTCGTCCTACGCCTTTGACGCAGCTTGGTGCAACTTGTTGCATGCACTCACAATCGGCGGATGCCTCTGTATTCCGTCTGCAACCGAGCGCGAAAACGACCTAGCTGGTTGTCTGGAAAGATACAACGTCACAACTGTGGACTTGACACCTTCGGTTGCGCGGTTTCTCGGCCCCGGTGCGCTCTCAAGGCTATCCACTCTGATCTTGGGAGGCGAGGCGGTTCTCCCCGGCGACGCTTTCTTGGCTGGCGACAAGACGCAGATCATAAATGTCTACGGCCCTGCAGAGTGTACGCCCACTGCTACGTTTGCTGAGATCAAGGCGACTGATATTGGAATTGGCCGTGGCGCTGGTGCTTGCACGTGGGTTGTCGACCCCGAAAACCCGGACTTGTTGGCGTCAGCTGGAGCAGTTGGCGAGCTATGGCTCGAGGGGCCGCTCGTAGGTCGAGGCTATCTCAACGACCCTGAGAAAACCGCCAAGGCCTTTGTGGAAGACCCGGCCTGGCTGGTGCGTGGTGCTTCTGGACAACCCGGCCGTCGCGGGCGAGTTTATCGCACCGGAGACCTTGTGCGATATAACAAAGATGGAACACTCGTCTTTGTTGGGCGCAAGGATACGCAGGTAAAGATTCGCGGGCAGCGTGTCGAGCTCGGAGAGGTCGAGCACCACGTACAACAAGCACTTGAGGCGTCTGCGGGCAGCAATGTGACCAGCACGCAGGTCATCGCGGAGACCATCCAGCCAAAGGGAACCAATACGATAGTTCTCGTGGCCTTCATTACCCTCGAGCTTGCTGGAGGCGCCACTCTGACGGAGGACACGCATACTACTGCTGTTCGGCAGGCAACTGTCGGTTTGGCAGATCGACTGGCAGACGCCTTGCCGGTTTACATGGTGCCAGCAGCGTACGTCCCGATCCAAAAGGTCCCGATCACGACGACAGGCAAGACAGACCGTCGACAGCTCCGCGCTCTTGGCGAATCTGTGTGGCTACAGTACCGCAATACCTCTGACAAGAATGAGCCGGAAGAGCCGTTGACGGAGATGGAAAGGATCCTCCAGCAAGTGTGGATGTCTGTCCTCAACCTGTCAGCTCAAGAGGCATCCGTGAACAAAGCTTTCACGAGGCTCGGTGGCGACTCCATCACGGCCATGCAGGTGATCTCTCAGTGCCGACTTCACAACATTGCCTTTACCGTCAGCGAGTTGCTCCAGGCAAGTACCATTCGGAAACTTGCTGCCCGGTGCCGAATTATATCACGCCACGCGCACTCGGCAGAAGACGAACTGCAGCAGGAAGACGAAGACGCGAAGGAGGCATTCGACCTCTCGCCGATCCAGCAAATGTTCTTTGACGCCTATCCCGATGGTCTCGACCACTTCAACCAGAGTTTCATCCTCGAGCTGAGCCAGACGGTACCAACGGCCACGCTCAGCGCTGCGTTGCGAGCAATCGTCAGCCGCCACGCAATGCTCCGAGCGCGTTTCCAGAAGGACCCTGCAAGCGGCTTCTGGAAGCAGACTGTGGCCGACGAATTGGATCCGCAGTCCTTTGCATTTGCCGAGCACTTTGTCACGGACCGATCTGAGATTGCCGAATCAGGACAGTGGCGCCAAGAGCACTTGGATATCCGACACGGCCCAGTCTTTGCCTGTGACGTCTTCCAGCTCCCCGGCGACGAGGGCCAGATCCTCGTGCTCTCGAGCCATCACTTGGTCATTGATCTCGTGTCGTGGCGCATCGTGTGGAATGACATTGAAGAGTATGTCAACTTCGGCGAGCTGCGTTCGCAGAAGACGACGTCGTTCCGGACGTGGTGTAAGCGCCAGGCCAAGACCAGCCGGAACGCATCGCCTCTCTCGGTGCTTCCATTCCCAGTTCCAGAGCCGCAGCTGAGCTTCTGGGGGATGCCGCTGAGTGAAAACACATTTGCCAACTGCGACGCCTACACCGAAATCTTTGATCTCACTGTCTGTAATGCGTTGTTTGGAGACAGCAACGAGAGTCTGCGGACCGAGCCGATCGACATTCTGGTTGGCGCCATGGCCTACTCGTTTCTGCATACCTTCCCCGAGCGTCCTGTGCCTGTTGTCTGGATTGAAGGCCACGGGAGGGCGCAGTCGGATGACCTGCCGCTGGATGTATCAGGAACTGTGGGCTGGTTCACCACTACGCATCCCGTCCCGGTCCCCATCACACTCCAGAGCTCCATCGTTGACGCCATCAGACTTGCCAAGGACACGAGGCGAAAGGTGCCAGGCAAGGGACAGCCGTACTTTGCATGCCGATATCACAGCGAATCCGGCCGCGAAGCATTCCAAGGCCATGACGTCGCCGAGGTGATGCTCAACTTCACGGGCAGGTTCCAGCAGCTCGAAAGCGATGAAGGCCTGTTCAAGAGACCCGAGCACATGGGTGAAGGAGACAAGGACATCGTCGAGGTCTCGGAGTCAGCACGACGATTTACCATGATCGAGATCAACGCCGACGTGGAGGAGGATATGCTCGCCGTCACGTTCCAGTTTCACAAGCGCATGAAGCACCAGGATCGGCTGCGAGAGTGGACCGAGGCTTTCGCTCGAGCAGTTGAGTCTGTCACTAGGGAGCTTTCGCAGACGCCCGTTGGCTTCACGCTGAGCGACCTGCCTCTGCTGCCCCTATCATACAGCGGCTTGGACACGTTGTTGAGGGAGCAGCTTCCGGGCATGGGGATCAAGACGGACGCCGTTGCTGATATATACCCGTGCTCGCCGCTGCAAGAGGGCATTTTACTGAGCGCTGAAAAGGGCGCCGCCTCTTATGCCACGTATTCGGTCTGGCGGTGCGTGCCTGGTGACGGACCTGCCGCTGCCATCTCACCTTTGCGTCTAGAAGAGGCTTGGAAGGCCGTGGTTCGTCGGCATACAATCATGTCCACCGTATTCACGCTGCATCCCGAGGGCAACGGCTTCATCCAGATCGTCCTCCCCGGGTCCAACATCCGCGCGACGCACATGACAACAGACCAGGACAGTCCATCCGCAGTCTTGAGCGCCCTGGAAAGACCAACATTCGCAGCCAATGAGCCTGAACATGCTTTTACGATTTGCCAGTCACGGACCGGCGAGGTTGCCTGTAGGCTGGATGTCAGCCATACGCTTATTGATGCGACGTCCATATCCGTCCTGGTGCAAGACCTCATCTCGGCATATGACGGCTGCGAGTTGGTCGCAGCTCCACCCTTTGGTGAGATGATTCGTTACATCAACAGCATACCAAGAGCTCGGAGAATTGCTTCATGGACAAAGTTGCTACGCGGCGTGGAGCCATGCGAGTTTCCTGCGTCTCGTCCACCACCGGGGCAAGCGGAAAGTGATGACCATAGCGACGTCTCCATCCCCGCAAACATGATCTCAGGCATCGCAGGCTTCTGCAAGAACTTGGGAATTACGCGGTCTGTCTTCATCCAGGTTGCCTGGTCCATGGTCCTCTCACAGTTCACCGGTATGGACGACGTCTGTTTCGGGTATCTGGCTTCCGGCAGAGATTCCCCTGTGGATGGAGTCGACACCATGGTCGGTCCTCTGGCCAATTTGCTCATTGGCCGCGTCAACCTACAGGCGCCAGCAAGACAGGTGCTCGAGACGACGTCGCAGAGGTCCATAGAGCATCTAGGTATCCAGCATACCTCCTTGGCAGAAATCCAACATCAGCTCGGCCTCTCTGGGCGGCGACTGTTTAACACGGCCCTGTCGATCCGAGAAGCTTGGAACTTCAAGAGTGACGACAAGAGAAGCCTTGCACTGGAATCCCACAATGGCGAAGATCCGCACGAGGTATGTACAGCAGTATTGAATGATGTATCGACGCGGCAAGGCTAACATAAATCAGTATGACTTGGGCCTCAGCGCCAATATTAGTGGAGAGAACATGGACATTGTGATGGAGTTCCGGGAGCCATATGTCAGTCGGCAGCTGGCTCAGGAGGCGTGTGCTGTCCTGACGCAGGCAATCACCTACCTCCTGGCGACGGATGCTGGCCCGTGGACGGAACATATGGCGGAGGCGACACAGGGGAACGGGCTTGGCTCTGAGAATGAGCTTGCCACAGAGTCGCTCTACAGCGGATTCTTCAGGCACATTGTCGGCGCAGACGAGACTTCAACCATGAACTTCTGGCGAACCCAGTTCACAGGCATCCAGGGAACCCACTTTCCCTCGCTGACGGCGGCCACAAACCACCCCCAACCTGATGGTGAGGTGCAGCTGAGTGTGCGAGGTCTGCAGTGGACTGATGGCAACTGCACGGCAGCGACAATGGTCAGGGCCGCGTGGTCCATCGTTGCGGCTCGGAGCATTGGTTCCAACGAGGCGCTCTTCGGAGCTACTGTCGGGGATGGCCAGGCCCTCGTGCCAATCCGGGTCGTCTTGGACTGGGAGGGCAGCACCAACAAGCTGCTCCAGGAGGTCCAGCTTCAGGCCACCCAGATGGCTCCGTTTGAGCAGACAGGCTTACGACGGATCCGCCGTGTATGTGACGAGGCCGCCTTGGGCTGCGACTTCCAGACGCTGCTACACGTCGTCGCCCAGCCGGGCAGCGAGGTCGGCGGAGACCAGTATGTCATTGTGGGCGAGAACGGGGAGGAGGAGCAGAGCTTTGCCACGTACGCCGTGGTTGTCGAATGCCAGCTGCAGACCAACGGGGCCAACATGTGCTTCAAGTATGACTCTCGCGTCATTCCAGAACTGCACGTTGCACGTGTCGGCCACCAGTTCGAGCACGTCCTCCGTCAGCTGTTCGACCTCGGCTTGGGACAGAAGAAGCTCCGGGATGTGGCCGTGGTCAGCCAAGCCGACCTCCACGACGTGTGGACGTGGAACGCAACAGTGCCGGAGCCGGTTGACGGATGTGTGCACGACTTGGTTGCACAATGCGTCCGCGAGCACCCGCGAGCCCCGGCTATAAACGCTTGGGACGGAGACTTGACATACCAGCAGCTAGACGAGTTGTCGACAAGCCTAGCCCATCAACTGGCCGAAAAAGGTGTTGGGTCTGGGAGCATGGTGCCGCTCTGCTTCGAAAAGTCTATGTGGATGCCAGTCGCGGCGCTTGCTGTGATGAAGACCGGGGCCGCGTCGGTGGCAGTCGACACTGCCACGCAACCAGAGGAACGACTACGCGCAATCGCGACACGGGTGAAAGCGAGTGTCATCCTGTCATCTGTGGCAAACGAGGCTTTGGTACGCCGGCTTGGGGCGGGCGAGGTCGTCGTAGTAGGGCACAATCAACTCTCTGCCCCTGTCTCCGAGCAGCCTCCCACACTCCCGGCTGTTGGCTCTTCTGACGTCTTGTACGTTATCTTCACGTCCGGCAGCACCGGAGTGCCCAAAGGCGCCATGATCACACACGGGAACATTTGCAGTGCAATTGCCTACCAGCGCGACACTCTGGGCTTCACCAAGAGTTCCCGGGTCTTCGACTTTTGCTCCTACGCGTTCGATGTTGCCTGGTCCAACCTGCTGAACACGCTGACGGTGGGTGGGTGTCTCTGCATCCCATCGGCAGCGGAGCGCGAGGACGACGTCTCTGGATGTCTGGTCAAGTACAAGGTTACGCTGTCGGATTTCACGCCTTCGGTTGCCCGCCACCTGGAACCCAAGACGGGCCTCAAGAACCTGACCACGATAACGCTAGGGGGTGAAGTCGTCCTCCCCAGCGACGTGCACTTGGGTGGCGAGAAGACGCAGGTCAACAGTGCCTACGGTCCCGCAGAATGCACACCGACCAGCACGATCCTGGGCTTGTCAGACATTAGTGAGGGCGGACTTGGCCGCGGAGCCGGGTTATGTACCTGGGTTGTTGAAGCCGACAACCCCGATGCCCTGGCAGCGATCGGGGCCGTGGGCGAGCTCTGGCTCGAAGGGCCGCTTGTCGGCCGAGGATACCTCAATGATCCGGGCAAGACCGCCGAGGCCTTCATCCAGGATCCGTCATGGCTGCTGCGCGGCGTTCCTGGCGGACAGCCTGGTCGCCGTGGACGTGTTTATCGCACCGGCGACCTTGTTCGGTACAGACAAGACGGATCGCTCCTCTTCATCGGACGCAAGGACACGCAGGTCAAGATCCGCGGCCAACGTGTCGAGCTAGGAGAGGTTGAGCATTACGTGCAGCAGGCCATTGAGACAGCCGACAACGTGGCAGGCGTCCAGGTGGTCGCCGAGACCATCAAGCCACAGGGCGCTGGGAGCACGATTCTGGTGGCTTTTGTGGCCATCGATGGACTGATGGATGAAGAAGAGCACGGCGGTGCGGTGCGGCAAGCCACAGCCGGAGTCGTCGAGCGGCTGGCCGAAGCATTGCCCCCGTTCATGATTCCGTCGGTGTACATACCGATCCAGGCGGTCCCGATGTTGGCTACCGAAAAGGTAGACCGTCGCAGCCTCCGCGCGCTGGGATCTTCGCTCACCGCAAAGGACATGGCAGCGCTGAGCCGATCAGACGGCGATCGGCGCGCGCCGCAGACAGACACGGAGCGGCTGATGCAGAGCCTATGGGCCGAGGTGCTTCACATTGCTGCCGGCAGCATCAGCATCAACGACAGCTTCTTCCGCATCGGCGGAGACTCCATTGGGGCCATGCGGCTCGTCGGGATGGCTCGCCAGAACGGCCTTTTGCTTACCGTTCGAGACATCTTCCGCAACCCTGTTCTGCATGACCTCGCGGCTCTGGATGTCTCGGGTGCTCCCACACTCATGAACTAGTTCAAGTTGGGAAACCCACGGTGGTGGACGGGTAGGACTGGTTGTTTATGGGAGAGGGAGCTATGTCTGGTGAGAGAAAGGTCAAGCAAGACTGAAAACGGGAGAGGGCTGGAGGGGAGGCGCTACGTGTTTGTCGTAGGGCCAGGGTACGGCAAAACGGTGAAAGAGGCATCAGGTAGCAAAACGCTGTGATCACTGTATGTAATGTGGGCGGGCCTCACACATGGAATATAGGGAGTACGGGCAGTGTCATGCGGGTGAGGTCCTTTTTAAACCAGGGGATTCTGCTGCTGGCCCTCCCAGAACCGCACAAGATCAACCAGACCCGTCCTCTCGTTAGGATCACGCTCCAGCAGCGCATCACAATAGTCACAATAGCCTTCCAGTGATCCGGCACGTCACCTGCATCCTCGTCCCATCCAAAAGCGTTTCTGTTGGGTCGATTCCTTCGATATCGTCCTGTGGCACTTCCTTCAGCAGCATTCACATGGTCCGGCCGAGGCTGAAGACCTCTGCTGCCTTACAAGCCCTCGACCATCGCTTACTCCACGCTGGGAAAACGTTCCAGGTCGGCCGACCTCTGGGGAGATTTACCTGTGCCAGTCCCTGGTATTGCGTATATACCAGCCTCGGCGGAGCACCTAGTTCATCCACCTTGTCCAGTCCCACTGACCGTTTGCTTCCAGTGCGAGTGTGTACAGAGCCGCGCCGCTTTGCTCCCAGTCGATCAGGATCGCATTTCCGTCGTCGTCCACAACGACATTTGCCGGCTTGATGTCCATGTGGTACGTGTGCGCCGTGTGGTGCGCGCGTGCTACTGCCGAGATAACTGAAGGCACCAGCGCGCCTTGTCCGACCATTCAAGGCGCACTCCGTATTCCTTGCGTCTCGTGACCTGACCATCCAGAGAACCGTAGGATGCGGTGGTATGGAAGAGAGTATCTGGATGGCGTGATAGACGACGTCCCGGTCGTGTGTGAATTCGTCCCGGGACGTCAATGACCGCGTCTGGTGCCCCCGCCGCACACACACAGCCTGGCCGTGCCTGACAGGCCGCGTTGCCGAGCGCTGTGCGCATCGCGGCCCGTTCCCGAAACGTCTCAGTGCCGGACGCAGCGAGTAGGTCGTGAAAGCATGGCACGATACGGCTCGTGATGGTCTGGGGCCGCGTATCTCGCGAGACTTGGAAGGTGAGCCCAACTCCGTTTCCGTCGTGCGCATGAGCGAACGTCTGGGTTCCATCATATCGCCCCAAATATGATCGATCTCAACGTCGCGGTTCGCGATATTCAGAGGACCGTGGGATTTGGTGTGGATCGAGTAGCCCAGCGATGTACTGTGCAGGACGTTGGTTGACGACTGGACCAAATTACTTGTGTATAAAGCGTCAGCCGCGAGAGGCGCTGGTGCGTTACTGACTTACTGATACTGGCCGAGAATGCACGTGCCGCTACATGCTGCCCAACGGGCGCGGGAGCGGTTACGGAGTAGATTGCCTCTATTATTAGGAATAAGAGGCACACTCAGACGTGCATGCCGGAGCCTTACAAAATCTAGCATATTATCGGATTAACCACTGCGCCAGACAAAAGTAGTGTGCACACTGAATTAGTGTGTAGTATAGTATCCTTCCCTATAGCTTTTCTGACACATATGAAAAGGCTGTCCCCCGTCTGCAGCACGAGTTCCTTCTAACCAACCACTTTTGCCCACTTGTGAACAGCATTTCGACATTTCGATGATGGCTCAGCTGAGTCTTTACGGTCAATGCAATAACCCAGTGTATTACGACGAGGAACTCATCAAAGAGGGGATGCACGTCCGACATGTGGTCATGTGCGAACAGCGAACACAAGTGCGTCCTAACTTTTTTGGCTGTGGATATGGGCAACAAACGCCTTCCTTGCAGCTTCAATCCGTTGGGATGAATGCCTGTCAGGTGGAGGGCAGGGCATGTTGCTTGGGAGGCAGGAGGGTGCGTGACAAGGTAGGAAGAGTGACGTTGTGTTCATACGTAACAAGTTTCATACTCTCTGGCTGCCTTCAATCCGATCCAAAAGCATATCAAATGGCACAGCTCTCCCTCTTCAAATAATTGCATACACAGGCCAAGCTCTCCCAGCAAACTTTCGATTGTTTTACATATCCGCCGGGTACTTTCTTCCTTCCTCGCTCCAACCCAGGGAAACACGCTTGGAGTCGAACCAAGCATACATATTTGTTCGCACAGCGAATACCTCGATGGGAGCTGAGTAAGAGAATTCCCAATCAATGACCCTCATTGTATCATAGCCGTTGCTCAGAAGCAAGTTTTGCAATTGGACATCGGGGTGCACGATTGGGTAGTCGCCCGAGTGTCCAGAGGGGATGAGCGTGTTGATTGCTAATTTGAGACGCCGAGGAAAGGATTCCGCAGCCCCTCTCAAGCTTGGTTCTCGGAATCGATGTGAATTTTTGAAACTGGTATTATGGTCGGCCCACACAGGAAATAGTCTGCTGTCAAGTGAAATGGCCCCTCGAAGCCAAACGAAGCGGAAGTGGTCCGATATCGATGCCACCAGTAGGATTCAAGACAAGGCAACCGAGCTTGCTCAACGGTGCACCCGCTAGCTGTTACTGGATAAATTAGATTATTTTCAAGTCGACCCAGGGGTGGGGTTGACTAATTTGTATCGAAGCTGTTGACTTGCGTATCTTAGCGTTTTGCTCATCAGTGAGATATCTGGACCGCCGAGGTCGAAAAGCATGTTCCCGTTGATGCATTGCATCAATAGATAAGGACTTTTGCCGAACACTATCGGCACGGGTATACTGGTATTCTGCGCAATGTACTTCAATGTCGCAATCTCACTCTTCATCGTAAACTGCCGCTCACCACCTTCCGTCCAATTCTGAGTCGGACAAGGACGGGAGGGTTGGTATGCGTGCGACCCGCAGTTTGCAGTCCTTTGGGAGTTCAATGCGACGAACAATATGACGTCCACCAGCATGGTAGTTACCCTTGTAGACACATCCGATCTCCACTTAACTGCTTCGTGATGTCCAGTAGAGCATCCCAATCCGTGTGCAGAAACGTCTGTTGAGACTGCTCATCATGCTGATCTGTTTGAAAGATTGTGCCATGTTACATCGCAGACCGCTTCGGAGGAGCCTCCCGTTGCCGTCGCCAGAGCGACCTGGTTTAGAGATGTTGCGCGATTGGGCTCGGCGGACGTGCCGAGAAAATCCGCGGAATCGGTGCCGTTCGGGGATCGGTACAAGTTCAGGGATGGGCAGCATGGAATCGCTTGCAAGAGAAGGGGTTCAGCGCGTCGATGATAAGCCTATACATGTGGCAGTTAGATGACGCATAAGAATCAGGAGGGGCAACTACGCTTTCTCTGGACAGTTTGAACAGATTCCATTCCACCTAATTCCATTTCTCGGTGACGTCGCCCGTACATGACGGAAGATTGTACTTGACTGCTGGACCAGATTCTGGAGGGACAGACCGACAAAGTTAGGTACGTGCGAAAATGTTTACGGCAAGTGAGATTCGGCTTGTTTGGCATGACTGTCCAATTATCCCTTGTTGCGATCACCTCCCTGTTAACATTTCCCTTCGCTGATTGTCACACATCAACAAGCCTCAAAACCACCACCACCACACACTTACCAGGCCCTCAATCCTGGAGAACTGGTCGCCTGCGTGACCTTATCAGGGCAACAGAAGCGCTTTCAATTTACGGTACTATGGATTCTATCGACCAAGGTGATGGCCCAACACAGTCCTCAGTCTTGACGCCCCAAACTTGGGCAACTTGTTATCATCCACCGGCTGCGTGACCACGACATCCTCCAAATCCACTTGGAGACTGGGTACCTTTGTGTTGTCAATGGCACTACCATCCGCCTGGTGATGGGGATGCGTCAGCTACTCGCCCATTGCATTTTCCAAGGCCATTTGGCGGTGGAGGACAGTCACTTACCTTTACAATCTTGACCGTGAGGGTCGACTTGATGGCGTCTACCGTCGCGTTCGTAGACAGCTCGAGAAAGCCGTTTTCCTGAATGACGTGATCAAGCGGCAAGCCTGCAGCCAGGATGCCCTCAGCAGGTTGACTCATGATCACCAAGCTGCTTGCTTGCTTTCCGTCAAGATAGAAGATTAGCTGGCACGGCTTCTCAACCTCGACCCTGTCCAAGTGGACGCGGGCGAAGTATCGCCGTACCTGCGGCGCTTCTCCACGGCACGTGGATCGTCGTGTTGCGCTGCCGGTAGAGCTCGAGTACAATCTGTTGATCAATTTTCTCGCGTCCTCCCCCATCTGTGCTGGAGACTTCCAGGTCTCCAGCCCCTGGTATGAGTAGCCGAAGCTCCTGATGCTTCGCACGGAATCGGTCGTGTGGGCAACACGGCCTTGTGCGAAGAAGGGGAGTAGTGGAGACCGGGGAGTGATGATGGTTCCTCCCCGTGTTGCGAAGCGAGATTGGCCTGAATACGAGTTGTTGAAGATGTCCTGGTCCGGCTTTATAGCCTGCCAGTACGCCCACAACCTGTCCACATTGGTGTGGTGCAGCATGCTAGAGGTTGTCAGCTCGGAAATCTGCCGTGTATGGGGCAGCACACTAACAATAGAGGATCAAAAGCCGAGAGATCTGGAGAGACGAATTGTTGACCGCAGGCGGCGTCCCAGTGAATGCCGTTGTGTATCTGCTCGAGGCTAACCCCTGTGTTACTCATGTATGCAAACTCGGTGAAGGTATTGGCGCGGGAAAATGCATCGAACTAGAAGAGTAAGCATGGTTGCTTCAGACAACCGTCAACTCAACGGAGCTACCCACAATCCATTGTTTGTAACCCCGCGAGGCAAGGTTACCATTTGCGGACCCCGGATAACTTTGAGGTGATGGGCATCGCACAATCTGCGATCTCCTTTGCGAATCAAACGGTCCATACTCGCCGTTGACGACCGACGGCGGAATCTTGAATGTGTATAGCGGATTGTCAATTGAGCGCTGTCCATTTGGGGCGTTGACCTGCACTTTGAGATCGACCGTCGCTGATGGAACAGTAGAGTCGGCTGCCCAGTCCCAGTACGGCGCCCTCAGTTTCTCTGCAGCGTCCATGTACTTCTGCCGAGACTGCGGAGGGTATGTTGATGCAATCCGTTTGGCGTGGCTAACCAGTACTTGCTGGAAGACCATTAGCACGACCTCGGTCACAGCACTGAACAGGGACTCACCTCGAACAGGCGTACGTAGGGCCGGTGCCAGGACACAAAGAGAGGCTCCTAACCAGCAAGTTAGAAGCAGCATTGTAGAGGTAGGATCTGGGTAACTCACGCCATGGGGACAATACCCTGCCCAGCCCGTACTTTGCTGGCCTCCAGTTCCGTTCCACTGAATGTACGGCTTTCCATGAATGCCTGGAGATTGTTAATAAGCACCCCAGGAAGGGAGTCATCACCTGGGCACCATGCCTTCAATCTGAAAATAAGACAGGGTGTCCTTATAGTTTGCCGCCTGCATCGCCTGGAGTGAGAGAATATAAAGGTCCCTACATGTATCATCTGGTCAGTTGGCGTCGCAGCTGAAATGGAGCGTGGGCTGCCCATACCATTGCTCCTGTCCACCCACTGATTTGAGATCGTTGATGTTCAGTCTGGGCGGAAAACTCCTAGTCGTGGGGTCGAGAGTAACGCCGGCGGCCGAGATGGGATAGGGGTCTTGTGCGACCACAAAAGGAGCTGTTCCGAGCGCCAATGCGGCAATGGCAGCCTTGAGGAGCATGTTGGCAGTGAATGACTCTCGTAGAGAGACGGTTCTCAGTCGCGGATGGCTCCAGTCTCAGACGCCAGTTCTATCCGAGTGCGGGAACAAAATGCGATTTATACCAATACTATTCCATGTGCAGACGGCTCAGCCACGCTCAATGATGTCCAAATCTGCCCATTAGTTGCGGAATGAGAAGGGGTTTGTGCGGCCGACTCTTCTGGCTGCCTATAACTCTATGTCCGCCAGAGAACGGCTGCCGGCCTGAGCTAACGACGCGTGTCGCTGACACGGACCGGCCTTGGCGGCTGAACAGACAGGCGAATCTCGGGACCAATTTCCTGGCCCCGGATCGTCTTGGTCGGGGAAAAAGCAGCCAAGCGGCGAAGCTGCGGTGTCGAAAGCAGCGGTGACATGCATAGATTACCATGTGCATGAATACGGTTGCCTAATATATTGCTTTGGAAGCGCGAATACGAGAAAACAAGTACGAGTACAAGCAGAGGCAGTGCTCCGGTCAGAATTCTGTGCGACGATAACGCGTGGCGAGCGGTGCTGCCCGAACCAGTCGTAGGGGTTGCCGCTCTCAATCTCCACCAAGTGCCAGCCGGGCGCGATCGCCGTGTGCAATGACCCGAGTCACCCGAGACCGGCCACTAAGTGCAGAGATGCAGTTGTTCATGGCGTCTTTGTTATGCACGGGCTGCACCGATTCCGCCATGTGACTCGTCGTAACGAATGGGGGCAAGCGGCTACGACAGCCGGGCTGTACAACGCATGTAAGACATGCAGCAGCCTTTGAGAGTTGGACCGAGAGACCTCACTGGTGGAAGTGGACGGAATAGAACAGTCGACAACGGGAAAATCGGCTGAGGATACTTTGTGTTCAGCTTCGAGAAGCCCAATCCCGAGGGAGACACATACGAAGAGGACCGGAGTACTGTAGGTGCGATGCGCCATTGAACTAGACTTGGAGGCGCGGTTATGTTGCTTTCCGATCGCGTTGAGAGTTTCCAGACGCTCGCCCAAGCCAGGAACCCCTTGCAGCATTTGAGATGAGAGGTGGGCCAGCCCCCAAACTCTCGGCGTCCATCGCTGGGCGATGAACAGAATGTGCCAACTCATTCATCGTCCCAACATGAAGCCGGGATCCAGCATCCCTGAAATATTGATTCATTGACCCGAGCGGCAACGCCAGCACAGCACGAGCCTCAGCGGCATGGGCAAGGATGATGATTCGGCAGCTGAGCTGAGTCCAACCTACGGCCCTGCCGCGACATATGATGTGCTCAGCCCCAGACACCGTTGTTCCATGTCGGTCCGTCTTTCCGTTCACATTTTATTCAGGCTCCAGTTGCGACTGGCTTTTCCTTGCAGATAGTGAATAACCTGAAATTGGCGCTGCATGCATGCACGCCGTGGACTCGAGCTCTGCATCCGACCCCCTCGGCCGGCACCGATTGTCATGTTGTCAACAATGGTTTTCGTTTCGTCATGGCAACCTCCGATCGATGGCTTTCACTGGCAGAGAAAAGGGCCCGGACTTGCACCGCAACAAGGCAATTGTCAACCATGCGTGGCCGGTTTCGAACAATAGCCTAGCCATCTCCAATCAGAGTCGTCCATCTTGGGGGCTCCGTTGCCGGTGGCGCCTTTTGTCCAAGGTCATTGGGCGCTCCCCTGTCCTTCCCTGCCTGGCCTCAGCTAGCGGCATGTCTCGCCATCATGTTGGCACCAAGGCCGCTCGCTCCGGCCGGCATATCTCTCCTGTTTACGCTGCGCTCAGGCCGCCCCTTCATCAACGAGTATGCCAGGACCAGAGTGCTGCCAAGCCCAGATTCACAACCTTCAAGGGAAATAGAGTCACATTTAAGGTTCATGGCTCTGATGCAGATCTACGAGTAGATTTACATCGTCTTGGCTCTCATGAAGTTGCAATGATGCTTCTGCGGCTTGCATGAGAGGTCGTGTCTGATGTTCCCTGCGTCTTTTTGCTCCCTGCCCCATGGTATCATGCGTTCTCTCTCATCCTCCAGCCGTCTAGCCAGAACCTGGACAACAAAAAGTGGCGAGATCAGCACATATTGGCCAACCATGTTCATTTCTCGTATTACACGACCGGGCTTGCCTGCCCAAAGACGGCTCGGCCCTTGAGGGTCGAGTACCACAGACGCCACCTCCGCGTTTCAGCGTCCGTTGACGGGCAAATCGGAGGCTTCCGGTGGAAACGCCGACATACTCGTAGGACTATGAGCTACCGACTCTCATGAATCATCATCAGGGTTCATGATCGCGGCACGGAGGCTTGTTGTGCTGAACCGTCTGGTCTTTTTCAGCCAACAGGGATGTCGCATGGTGACACGCTTTCTTCCGGCAAGGATCTTCTCTCGGACACTCTCTACACTTCTTAGCTTCGTCATCGCCCAGGAGTCTGGAAGAAGCGGCTTCTCGATAGACTGATGGTGTGAGAGCCACGACCTTGATACCCACGCGCAGGGGGCAATTAATGCCGCGGCGTTTACGGACGTACAGTCTTGCCTAGTATTTAGTCAAAGAAGCCAGCTGAGCTGCAGTGATAGTAAACATGAATCGAGAAGAATAGCCTCTAGGCACATATATAAATACCATTGCCATTCCGCTGAGCAGAGATAGACTCTAGAATACTCAGCCCATCAAACAGACTCTGTCTCAACTTCTCTGAGACATCTTTGCTTGATATTCTACAGTCGTTTTGAACAATATCATCACTACCGGTTGCCCAAGATGAAGTTCCTCGCAGTTGCTACCATCTTCATGGCAACCGCCATGTCCTTGCCCACCGGCGACCAGTGCGAGTCTCCAGACAAGGACAAATACCCTCCGCCTCCTCTCCACCGTAGAGGCCTCCTGCCGCTGCTGCCTCACTTCAAGCCGCAGCAGCCTCACTACCCGCCGCCTCCCCCTTACTACCCGCCGCCTCCCAAGCACGGCGGCGGCGGCGGCAAATATCCTCCTCCCCCTCCCAACAACGGTGGTGGAAATTACCCTCCTCCTCCTCCTCCTCCTCCTCCTGACAATGGCGGTGGCGAATACCCTCCCCCTCCTGACAACGGTGGAGGAACGTACCCGCCTCCCGAGTATGGCGGCGGTCAGTGAAACCTTCAAGAGCGGCAAGGACAACAATCTGCCATCAACCACGGCTACAACCCGTTGGTTCCAGGGGAAATATGGAGGGTCTATGATTTATGAGTCGACGATACGGTTTATTGGGCTACTTGTACGGCTTCAATTCTACTGTGCGTAAAAAAGGGGGGCGGAACACAGGGGGCTTAGTGTTGTAGATGGAGACAAAAGGCTTTGTAGTGCCACTTCATCAAGTGGTTCGACAACTCGCCATCATACAACAATTGACTTGTTTTCCCCCTCATATTATGCTCCCACAGCCCTTGCTGCCATTGCGACTTCTTAGTTGATCTATAAGTGAACAGCGCCAACTTGGCCAAGGATGATCCCGTGGCCTTTAGTAACATGACAACCAACCCACCACTCTGTCCCACTGTGTCTGATCTGTTTCTACGAGTCAAAATGCAGCAGTATATCGCAGCTTACCATTTATTCTTATACTAGCTAAGTTGCTCGTCCTTGGAAGCACCGGAGCTAGGTACATGTATCACTCGTCTGCTTTCAGCTAGAAGCCATGTACGTTCTAGTTCCAAATACTCCGTGTCAATTATACGTTCTCGTTTAGGCTGTCAATGCGCCTCGAAATTTATGCTGCCTGTGCTCAAGTGATCCCTGGGTAATTTGTAGGAGCTTGCCACGTAAGGGCTGTCTAAGAGTCATAGAGGAAGGCCTGAAGTCGTACTTAGTCGCTCCGTCCTTCATGGTCAATAAAGTGCAACGAGCCCCAGCTCGGCTACTTTGCAGGGACTTGGCGCATCTTGCGTTCAGTGGAGATATGGATGTCATTTTTAGACTTGTGGACTAAGGCCAAGAACCCGTGGTGACCTTTGTGTGACGGTTCTTGCAGTTGTTGTCACGTTGTGGCGCAAGTGAATCCTCACACAACGGCCCAACCGTTAGATCACCAGCTGACCTGAGCAACCACATGTCTCATCTGGAACCAGCCCAATCGGAGTCGGTGGCCGAGTGTCGGGGGGAAGCAGACCTCACGAAAACAGGGCGCAGCCTGGCGCCCGGGGGTTAGGGTGCGTCGTGGCACGACCCGGGATTTGTGCGACATCCACGAGCCGCCCCCAAATCCATGCCGTCCTCTTCCTTCTTTTTCACCTTGGTCTTTGCAGCGAGTCGCCTGTATTCGAAATATTTGGGAATCCCTCTATGCCCGATCAGAGTCTTCCCAAGTTCTTGAGAACGCCCAAGGTTGGTATCGTCCAGCTGGCGGTCTTGGCGGTCATGAACGAGTTTTATTTTGTCATGCAGTCGATTGCTCGAACCTCTGTCGCCAACGGCCCTCGGGTTGGCATGAACAGCGGGATTGATTCCTCTACCAATGCTGTTGGAGTTACCGTCGCCGTAAAGATACATAACTTGCATCAACATTAGGCAACTGTCGCAACTGCCTGGGCTGCAATCCGTCAGGACGCGACGCTGCTGCATCCAAATGAACATCACACGACTAGACGGTGGGTGCATTCACGCACATTGATCTGTGGTGAATTGACCCGTGGTGCATACACAGAGGGCACTCGAGAAACCCCATCGTGAACGCAGTTGACAGGCTTGACGGCCTCCGGCCAACTTCAGGACCAACAAGACATCAGGTGGGCTGCACAACAGGGCAGGAACCCGATTAAAGGACATATAACATGAATCCTGTACACATCGTGACTCGTGGTATCATGACTGTAAAGACGAGTAAAACGGCGCGTGTCGGAACAGTCGGATGAAAGAGGTGGCGTTGTATCTTTTGGTCGGCTGGGCTTTTGGATGGACCTTGTTGGGATTGACATGAACTCAAAATCCTCGAGAGTATCGTTGAGTTAGTCGTTTTGAAGGGATGCCTTCGGTCTAGGATCGTCGGCCGGAGTTTGAAACGACCCACGGGAGCTCGCGGTTTGTCAATCCGACGAAGCCCATGCAAGACTGGCGACGAGTAACCACAATGCACAACGCGGGCAAATCGCTGCACATATTGGGCAGTGTTCATGTTGACAACCTCAAGGTTGCCCTCCCTGAAGCAGGAGTTCTCTGATCTTCTCTCGCTCTTCTAGTTCCAGTGTTTCTCGCTTCTGGGCCCCAATATACGTCTTCTGCCTCATTTGTCCTCAACGTCGTTTGGCTTCGAGGGGCCATTTCACTTAGTGGTCGTCCTGGCAAGAAGCTGGCAATCCTCGACCGAGTATTCTGAGTAGTTCATGGTCTCGATACAGTTGGTTTAATGGAGTTATTTTGCTGGGGCTAAATGCTAAAGCTCGCTACCTATGATGAGGAAAGTTGTATGGTTGGGTGAGTGGTTGTCTTAGGCGCACCTCTCCAGACACAACATCAAATATCACGTGTGACACTCACACAGCTCTCGGGATTTCCAGCTCATTCTCTTCACCGCGGTGTTTGAAACGAAGTTCCCTCGCATGGAACACGACAATGAATTTCGGAGCGATGTGATGGGTCAGCAATAGAAGACCGATCCGCTCTCACGGTCCCTTGGTCGCGTCACTCTTGCTCCCCGAGCCCGGCATTGGTTTCAACGCGTCCGTCACGCCCGGCGCCTTGCGGTTAACCGCATTCAGTTGCGTCCGGAGGCTTCCTGTTCACGGCATCCGTGGCGTCGGGGCTGCCTCCGCCCTGTGTCTGTGCCATGGCGCGCGAAGTCATCTCCCGCCACGAGCGAGACGATTGCGCAGCCCGCGGCGAGGGCGGCCCACTCGGCCCAGGTGATGCCAAGTGGCGAGAGGGAGGACAAAGAACATGATGGGTGGGCTGTGGGGGTGAGACGAGGAGACAGAAGTAGTGAGTAGGGGGTGTGCGAGCGTGTTTATCGCAGCTTCCTTGTCTGGGAGAATACTATGATGAATGGAAAGAGAGAACTGAGGGAGTCGCCTTTGAACGAACAAGAAGCTTCTTTTATAAGTTGGAGACACCGATATTGAAGATGGTGGACAGAGCACTCACACATTAAGCCCTCATTCGACCTTGACCCGACGTTCCAGCAACCAGACGGCATGTGACGATCCCTCGCAGAAGCATTCCCCAAGCCACTAAGAAAATCGATCCATTAATTGCCAAATGCGACTCACCTCGACGCCACGGAGCCTCCCAGTCATCTATATGGACCATACGACCATAACACTACGACCATAGCCGTAGGAGAATTCGGGATCCCGTCAAGCTCTTCTCTAGAGCTCAAAGACCTAGATCTGGTGGTGTGTGCCTCTATATATGGCGATCGTCTTCCGGTTGTGAGAGTCCCAATAGATCTGCGCCACAAAAGTTGAACCTAGGCGGGGGCCAGTGTGCATCTTTAAATACCAGAATCATGCAACTTCGGCCGGCTACGTCTCGGCCACTGCGTCAGCCTCACATAAGCACTCACTGACAGGCTGATTTGCCAGTACTATCCTTAATTGTGCTTTGCATTCAGCATGCAGAGTTGGCTCGTCGCAGCAAGACACGATGTCGACGATACGCACCCGACAACGATGAGAGAAATATGTGGCCGTCCCAGGCGCAGGGAGACGTGTCAGCTCTGACTGTGTCCTATTGAGTTTAGAAGCGGTCCACGATTCTGACTTCATTTCTCTCTTCCACGCTCTCAGCCGGCGTACTTCATCGGTGACTACTGGCGACGCGTGACAGACAAGTCTTCGCATGCACCATCTAACGCTTGGACCCATTCGAGCGGGGTAAACTGATCGATGGCACGCATTTAACTCAGGCTCGCCGTCGTCACCGCTCCACGGCGAATGGCAAAGATCAAGTAACTTACAAGACTGTGCACTGCTCATATCCGAGTATCGACATAGTGCAAACAATAGCGTCGGCACAACTCTTATTATATTCGAAGAGGCTTCGACATGGCAAGTGTAGGTTCTCCCATCCGTGCTTTGTTTCCCTCCATCTTCCCGCAAGATCTGGCCAGCCAGAATCCCATGATTGCTAATTAGTGCTAATGACTGGGTTTTGACTGCTGCAGCATGGCGTAGCTCGTACCAGTCGGGTACACACCGAAGAACAGCGACTGCAAGACCTCGAAAAGATCCGGACATACCGCGCCCTCGAAGACCAAATACGCACACAAGCAGCGTCGGGATCCTACGGCCGCGTGCTCTTTCAGTTCACCACCAAGCTCCTCTGCCTCAATCCCGAGTATTACACGATATGGAACGTCCGTCGGCGCTGCCTAATCTACAGCTTATTGTCCAGAGCTGCGGACCTACAGGGATCACATGCGCAAAAACGGGCATCGGATGCCAAGGACCAAGAGTCAGATGAGAGCGTCCTACAATCTGAACTCACTTTCATCATACCGCTTTTAAAGGGGTTCCCTAAGTGCTACTGGATCTGGGAATTCCGGCGGTGGGTCCTATCGCAAACTATTATTCGACTATCCATTCCAGTCGCACGTAAAATATGGGAGACGGAACTCGGTCTAACGTCCATGATGCTTAACAAGGACCAACGCAACTTCCATGCCTGGATCTATAGGAGGTTGGTGGTAGCCAAGCTTGAAAGTCCCGAGCTGCGGGGAAAGAGTTTGGCCGAAGACGAATTCGCATATACAACCAGGATGATTAAGCTCAACTTGTCAAACTTTTCCGCTTGGCATAACCGAAGCCAGCTCGTTTTGAGAGTTCTCGAAGAGCGAAACTCCGATGACGAGACTCGAGCGGCTTTCCTCGTGAAGGAGCTTAGCATTGTGCGGGAGGGCCTGAATGTTGGCCCCGAAGACCAAAGTTTGTGGTATTACCACCAATTCTTGATATGGCAAATCGTCGATCATGGGAAACGACAGACTATCGCACCAGCTTTGACCGTGGCCGAGAGGGCCGCCTATCTGAAGCATGAGATAGATGAGGTTAAGGGCCTTCTGGAGGACTACGTCGGCGTCAAGTGGATTTACGAGGCTCTGTTGGAGTACACTCTGGCCCTAGAGCGTCTGGAACAACGTACGGAGCGTGGTGGTGGCGAGGCTAGTTGTTTACGGACTTGGCTAGCGAAGTTGCGGGCCCTCGACCCCATGCGCGCAGGAAGGTGGAACGACGTTGAGAGAGAGATGGGATAGCGGACGGAAGGAGGAATGCTCAAATTGCGGTAATTAGGATGCTCTGGATTATTGTCTGGAGAATCTCTAACAAAAATCTATTATATGGAACGAACCGCTCATGGGGCCTGAGGTGTTACAATGGCTTGTATAGAAGGAGTGGTGCGCAATACGTAGTTGACGCTCTTCGATAATTATATGTAGTTATGGCGATATTTCTAACGAAGCTTCTTAGACCGCCGCTCCACTTCTTCGTGCCCGTCACTGTCGCCTGAGAACCCAGGCTATTGAGACAGTTGCCCTCTTGCGTCTTGCGATCCAATCCTAGAGAGAGAAAAAAAAATTCTATTAGTCGAAATATATCCTTGGGTCATGTTCAAAACTCACCGAGTCAAAAGCTGAGCCTCGATGTCGGCATATTACTCCACTTGCACTCCTCGACGATCTTGTCCACCTCGCGCCGACATATCACGGCTGCGCGCTTACACGAGTCCTAAAGTGGTTCATTAGGCCGACTTGAATCGGGTGGCAGGACAGGTTCGAAGGGTAGAACTACGACAGCCTTGTGGAATTTGTGGCCACAGAACTTCTGCTGGTGCCGGCCTTCTGGGGTGGTAGCCGTTTCTTCTTATTCTGCTGCTACTGCTGGCCTTTATTATTGTCTTGGTTGGGCTGGGCTCGAAGGCGTTTGGGGTCCTCCGACTTCTCAGATGAGCTGTAGCTGTGCATTTTGCGTGCTGATTTGACCCGGGAATTGCTCAGAAGACACACAACACAAATCGACGAGACCATAAGCTGAGTGTCGCATAACCCCTATACCAATCGGCAAAAGTGGACTGCACACTCCAGCAGATACGCTGATAATGGTGATTATATGCTTTCTGAATCTGACACTGAGTATCAATGTCTGGGAGACGACAACGACCACGCAAGTATAACTAGGCTACAGCTACCTTTACCTTGACGAGCCGCCCTCAACCTCAATCTCGCAAAACCACGGATCAAACAAAATTTCCGCAGGTGAAGGTCTCTTCGCGGGATCGTACTGCAAAATCCGTCGAATGAGCGCCTTCACTTTGCGGGCTTCCTCCTCATGAAGATCAGGGCCTGCCTGATCGAACAACTCCTCCATGGACGTCTGCTCTACCATAAGCGGTTCCCCCCCTTCCGCGACTCCTCCGAGCTGACAATTAAAAAGCTTCCTCTCGGGCGTAAAGTATAGCGAAGACATCTTCCAATGCTTGAAGAGCTCGTCGGGGAGAGCGCCGAGCCCGGCGGTGAGGGAGAGGAGATGGTTATCATCTGCAAACTTGGACCCTGGTATGCAGAAGAGGGGCTGTCCGGTGATAAGCTCAAAGACAAGGCAGCCGAAACTCCAGACGTCAAGGGTTTTGTCGACGGCCCCTGTAAGAATCAACTCCGGAGCTCGAAGGCCGAGTGGAGTAACAGGCTTTGTCGGCGGGTCCGTAAAGAAATATGCTATTCAGAGGAGGGAGGCATAAGTATAGATTCATCATGAAGAAAAAAAAAAAAAAAA
>PKSG01000100.1:36792-59668 GCA_002916505.1 Tolypocladium paradoxum
TAATCGCAATGGGAGGTACTAACCGCCACCCATATCAGATAATTTAATCTTGAAGCCTTCGCCGTAGTGGGTAAAGGGCGCCAGCGGCTGCGCAACGCAAAGATATCGAGGAGCCCACTTGTCTTGTTTACCGTCTAGCCTCTGTACCGGGGGCGAGATTGAACTGGCCTCCATATCTTCCTCCTGCTGGAGCACGTCCTCGGGATTTGAGTCGATATCATCAAGAGCGAAGAGCATGTTCCCCGGCTGGAAGTCTCCATGGGCGATACCATTCTCGTGGAGAAATGCCAGGGCCTGCAAGGACTGCTTGAGGATGCTCTTTGCCATCTGAGGCGGATAGCGGACCTTCATTTCCCACCTGCGAGGTTTGAACTGGGGCAGCTCCTCGACCATAGAATTCACACTCGGACCCATGGGCTCGAATACCAGGCACTTGTGGATGCCGTTGGGGCCATGGTGTTCGAACTCGTCGAGTAGCTGCGTGATATGCCGGGCCCCCTCGGCTGGTGCGACTTCGGTGATGTGGCGCAAGATCCGTAGCTCGGTTGTCGATCCCGAGATTTCCGAGACAAGAATCTTCAGGGCGACATATCTACTGTTCCTTAAAGGAAATGAGCAACCATAATCTATAGCGTCAAGGGCAGACGATGTAATAGATAGACTTACCTCAAGTCACGGGCCAGCCAAACCGTTGAGTAGGAGCCCTCGCCGAGCTTCCGGATGACCTTGTACTGGCCATTGTTGAAGACGTCGCCGAGAAGGACGGGATGGTAACCACCTGGGTGATAATCCTCCACCCACTCACAGGGCGAGGAAATGGTTTTGAATCTCCGCTCGTTATCTTCTGGGGCCCTTGATGGCGGCGTGGGAGGAGGGGAGGCGCTCATTGCTGCGATGGAAGTGCGATGTCCAAGAGTTGCCGAGTAGAATGTTTTGAAAGAGATACAGGATTGTGATGGGAGAGTCCAAAACCTCGGGAGAGACTGGATGAGTGATCCCAAAGAGCGTGGGGCAGGGCTCCAGGCGTACATTTATGGCCTCGCGACGAGGACGAGGCTCCAGACTTGCATGAAGGAACGTGGGGGGAATGGATGAATGGATGAATGGATGTTTTTTCGCCTCGAGGGAAGTCCCGTGGCGATTCGGATTCGGATTTTATTTCGCCCGGAGGAAAGTCCAATTCATGACACCCCACTGGGGAGAATCAGCAACTAATGGGGACAGGGACAGGGTACGGCACCTACACCAGAACTCAAATGCTTACGCGCCTGCCTGAAGGAGCAAGCAGGTTACAGTGTTGTAGTCTCGTGCCCTGACGGGCCGGGATACCTGTAATGGCCTAGCTTGACCATCACAAGGGGGTCCCGACAGGGAACCTTTGTACGGACTAGTGTGTCAAAACGGCCTTCCAGAGGACCGGGCCGGCGGGCACTCATGCGTGACCCATTGTGGGCCACATACAATAACACAGGTTAACCGGATGGTTGATCTTGGCCGGCGCTTATGCACCGCAATCACCAACACAAAGTCGCTGAAAGAAAAGTCGAGCAAAATGTTTAGCCAGCAATGGTCCAGTTAGACTCTGATGTCAGCAAGAAATATAAAGCAGCGTGAGCTCGCCATAGCACAGCTTCCAGATGTCCATCGCCCCATAGTCAAACACCAATCTGCCAATACCAACAACCATTATCTTTATCCCAATCCCAAGCCCAACCTTTGGTTCATCATGGATGCCAACAAGGTTACTTTTAAACCGTCTAACATGTATTCAATGGATCTCGAAGAGAAGACAAAGATCATCAATTTGGTCATTAGCCAAGCACCTGCTGGGGCTGCTCGTGCTACAGTCGTGTAAGTTAATCGCATCCCTCATCGCAACCAAGCCGCTGACGCAAGCTTCCAGGAACGGCTGGCACACTAGCCGAAGCGACAAACGGATTCACTGTACCGCCGATTACTTCAATGCCGCTGGGGACAAGATTAAGCGGAAGCACATTGTTTGATTTGTCGGAGAGGAAGAAAGGGTCCCTGGTACCTTGTATCCTGGTATGCTCGCGGATGCTTTTTGGGACATATATGTTCTAGAGGTTGTCTGTGGCAGCGAGGTTAGGAGAGAGCTTGTGTCTGTCGATCACGCGCAAGGAGGCTAGCTAGATGATAGTTATTCATATATACCTGTTGACCTGACTAAAAGGCCTCTCATACTCACCCTTGTCCATTTCAACTTTTCTGTTTAAAGGAGTCATCTCCGATATGCAGAGACCGAAGAATAAGCCTTCCTCTCTGGATTTGAACCAAGCTGTAGGGGTTGGCAGCTCGTCCTCCTCGTCAAGCTCGCCGATCGTTCCCAGTGTCATAGTTTTGGCAAAATGCTCCATAACTCGCATATTCCGGGGATCCAAAGACCTGTGCTTCCTCACGTACCCGAAAACAGTCAGCTTTCGAAATCGGTCAGCGTGGGGTGCTCTTACTTACTGACCAGAATGCCGCTCGTTGTCAATCCTCCAGCCTCTTGCGCCGCATGATCGTAAAATCGGCTTCGTTCACGGGCATACACCAAATGTCTTCGACCGTGGTGGCACTCTAGATAGTACGCAGAGTGACGTACTCTTCCGGTCCCAAGCTTGGTCGCATTGTGGCCGAGCTCTGCACGTAGTGGTGCAGAAATCCCTGAAATAGGCTTGGGACTGCTGCGATCTAATGCAGAGGTCAATCCAGGGCTGTTTCAGGATCGATCTCGATCGCCTTTGCCGCCTAAGTTGCCGCCTTAGCATGTGTCCTTGACGAGAAGCTTGTCAGAGTAACTTACGCAACCCAGTTTATCCAAATTGCCTCTCGACGTTGTCTAATCTTTGGCTCAAGGAGAGTCAACTCACTTGGGGGTGCTTGTGCACGTTGGTCAATGAGGGCTTGCGCACTCGGGGGCTCAAAGGATCGCTTGTAAAGCTTCTTGAAGGGAGTCATGTCAGTCTAGTGTTTGAGACGAGCCCGTGACTCCTTCTGGGTAGTAGTCATGATAGCGACTTGGTAAAAGACGAAAGCTGATGAAAAGGTCGACTGCAGAAAGCAGGCCTTCGCGCGACGGGTCGCGATACAAGAAGGGGAATCGACAGCAAGGTAGGTGGACAAGGTAACGGGGACGAGGACGAGGGCGAGGACGAAGAGGGAAAAAAAGGGGAAAGGAAGAGGAAGGGGAAGAATGGGAGGTCGGGAGACGCGGCTATGAAACTAAACACCGACGCAATGGCCCCGCTGACGGTGCACCATACGTTGGCTTTCTGGACGGGGCGAGGAACACCGCAGGCGGCAAGGCAATAGGGGGATATGTTTTGCGATGCTGAGGCGGGCAGGCGGCGCGAATGCGAAGGCGCACAAGCGTATTCTTGGTCAAGATAAACGAAGATGGAGGGGCGTATTCGTATGATACCGCCATGTACGATGGATGTGCAGCAGGGGACGAGGGTAGGGCAGGGGTGAGGAAGAAGCATTCAAAGGGGGTGCGCGTTGAGTCCGGCGCTTTGGTATCGCAGGACCGGCGAGGGCGAGACGGAACGGTTGACGGGTCGACAACGGGGCCCCACCTGCCGTTTTCAACGGCGAACGGAGGACGGCGGGCGGAGCGGGGCCGGGGCTGGGTGTCGGCTGAACATCGGGTAAATCTTAAAAAATAGGGGGGTGCCGTTTGCGCTCCCATAGACAAGCCAATGAGCGGCAGATTAGTAGTTGGGTCGGCGACGACCAGCGAATACCAGCTGTTGTCTTGTCTGTATTTTCCCCCGCCTCCCAGGACGAGGACGTGATGTGGTGGACAGGGGGTCTTGGGATCAACGAGCAATCAACGCGTCGTGCGCTTCTGGCACATGCACCATTGGGCCATCCCCGCGACGTGCATCTCCAACGGCGCGGCCGCATCTGCTCCGTCTCGCAGAGGGGTTTGGGCATCGAAGCACTGCCTGTGCGGGTGAGCCGCAACGGTCCGGCCCAACGCGATTGGAACCTTGGCAGGGTTGGTATGGCTCAGTCAACGTGTCGGTGAGAGTGACGTGCCGCTGCGTTTGTCACATGTGATGTCAGTGTGCATCACTGTAGCTTCGGGGCCATGGCACTCTGTACATGTGAAGCAGAAGTGTCTTGTAGATACTCGGCCAGAGCGTGGCCGATCTATGTGACATACTGCGAGAGCCTGCAACAACCGAAAGGTTAGAACAACAAACACCACCAGGTCAACGCTCCGTCCTCGGAGCACTCACTCGATAAGATTCCCGTCCGGATCCCTCACATACACGCTCCTCATCCTCCCCCTCGCCCCCGTCCTCTCCACCACGCAGCCCCCCTCCAGCACCTCCACGCCCTCCCGCCGGAAGCCCCTCGCCACGTCCTCGAGGTCCGCCGCCCCGTCGACCAGGAAGCACAGGTCCGCCGTGCCGGGCAGCGCGGCAGCCGCCTTGGGCTCGAACTCGCGCCCGCGCTGGTGCAGGTTGATCTTGTGCGTGCCGAACAGCAGGGCCGTCCGCGCCGTCGCCGGGTCCGCCGCCGAGGCGAACGTCTGCGGCGTCATGCCGAGGTACTTGGCGTACCAGGCGGCTGTCGCGGCGACGCTGGCGCAGGTGAGGACCAGGTGGTCGATGCCGGTGACGGGGGCGAGGGGGCTGGACATGGTGGTTGCGGCATCGAATGTCGCGGCGTTGGGAACTTGGAAGTGGGATGTGGACAGGTGAGAGTCTTATAAGATGCTGACCGGGAGACGGCCGATCTATCCGTGGACACTCCGAGTCGTCGCCGGAGACCCCGCTGTCCGTCATAAAGCCGACGCAACATCAGCTCCAAGTACAATAGCCGAGTTGACTCATTGCCGTCGTCTCTACTCATATGGCGTTGGGATGTTTCCAGAGCTTCCCTGCCACCAATGCATAGCCGACACATCATAATACGGCCCCCGTCTCCGCCTCCAGCAGCGGCCACAGCCCCGTCTCCATCTGCTTCTCCGTCCGGCGCACCCCCACGCCGCCGAACACGCGCACAAGGGCATCTTCTGCAGCACGGGCGCCGACAACGCGGCGTCGCGGGCCATCGCGGACGCTGGGGCTCGAGCTGCCGACGTGGATATGGAAGGTCCATGTGCAGGCGTGTTCTGACGGGGAGCACTCAATCCAGCTGTAGTTCGAGGAACGGCAGTGAATGAATGACCAGGTGCCATCCATGCCAGCTACGACCTCGGGATACGAAACACAAGGTACAGCCAAGGTCGAATTAAAGTGTTCCATGGCGGCACGGCCCGCGCATCTCCCTCGCTCCTTCGTCGAGGACATGGCGAGTCACGACATCAACTGGCCTCAGCCCAGCGGGCAACTATGTCAATGCGGCATCTCTAGAAGGAACCTTGGCATCCCAGTGCGCCCAAGGTCGTGTTGAACAAGGCGATTAGAGCTAGCCATACAGCTACTGCCCGACTTTTCCAATGCCATCCATCCAAACACGCGTACGTGGCAACCCGTCGGCAGAGCCCAAGGTACGCATCACGACGAACGCCAGAGTCGCACTACTCTTCGCCTCCAGCGGCAGTCGCCTCCGGCTCGGCCTCCGCGATGTCCGCCACAGGCGCCTCGGTAGCCTTGAGAGCCTCCTTGGCCGGGGCGGGCGCGTCCTCGGCCTCGTCCTCGTCCTCGTCGTCCTCGTCCTTGTCTTCCGCATCGTCGGCGTCGTGGGCGTCGTCCTCTTCGGCGGCGTTGCCGTTGGGGACTTCTTCGGTAGAGGCCTCGGCCGTCTTGCGCTTCTTTACGGGCGGTTGGACGTCTGTGGCCGGGTATTAGCTTCGCGTACGGAAGCGTAGAGGGCGCGGGAGCTTACCCTTGACGCCGTTCTTCTGTCCGGCTTTGTGGATTTCATCGACTTCGGCCTCCTCGTCCTCCTCGTCGGCATCTTCGTCGCCGTCGTCTGCCTCCTCATCCTCCTCGTCCTCTTCGACATCGTCGTCTTCGTCTCCGGTGGACTCGTACCTGATTGGTTCGCCGTCAGCACGTGTCCGCCAGGCATGCAGCTGACAGCGTCGCAGCATTGCACACCGGGGGTCACTCAATGGAGCTATCCGCGATGGGTTGTCACCAGAGCAGGCTTCGCACGATCCGTGGAGCTTCAGCGACGCCCGGATGGATGGCAATGCGAGCAATTCGCAGTGTACAGGTAGAGGGGCGACTTACTCCTCCTCCTCCTCGTCATCATCTTCGGGGAGGGAGACCAGATCCTCCTCCTCCTCCTCCTCCTCTTGCTTTCTCTTGCGGGAAGACATTGTGTACGTGTAGACGCAAAGGTGAGGCAATTGATGGCCAGGTAACAGGCTATCTTACAAGAGATATGTAGGATGGGGCTGGGCTGGGGACGGCCGATGGGGAGCCGGTATTTATGTAGGATGGAGGAACGGAGAGAGGGAGAAGCTGAGGGAAGCAGGCTGGGTGGGAGAAGGGGGAGCAGAGAACAAGGCTACAAGCTACTCGTACGGCCAGCGAGGGAGGGAGGAGGGCGACTGGGAGGTAGGGGAGCTATCCTGTCTGCCACGGGATACCTACCTACATACATGCAAGCACGGGCTAGGCTGGATCGAGGTGGCGGACGAACTCGCGGTCTCTGCGTCAGCCTCAGCAGGCAGAGGGGGACAGAGGGGAGGGCAGACGGCAGACGGAGGGGACTGGATGGCAGCGGGGAGGGCGTGGCGTGAGCGCGCAGCAAGGCGAGGAAGCAGGCTACGGGATGTAGGTTAGCAACACACGCAATCGGGGGAGGGGGGTGGCTGGGGTTCGATGCTGGGCTGGGTGAATGGATGTCAATCAATCGTCACCTTGTGCGGAGCACCTCAACTCCGCGCTGGGCCGGGGGGGAGCAGGAGCCATTCCTGGTGGAGAGCTGGCGTCGGGGGCGTGGCATCGGTCGGAGCTTGGCTCCAGAGTCCAGGGCCCCGTGCGCCAGGTGTGTCCGCATCAGCCGCAGTGCGACCGCCCGGAAGCTCGAGAGTCTCGACCAACAGACGTCGCCGGTTGCCTCGACGCCTTGCTGTGGCGGTTGGGGTCGCGGCTTGCCTCGAGTTGATGCGTGCTGAGCCTGTTTGTCTCGGTGGGCAGCCTCAGCGCCTGCCTCGGTCTCTGGGTCGATTCGCAGGCGGGCAACTCGCTAGTCGAGAGCCAGGTCGACACGCACGGGCGGAGGTGGCAGCTCGACGCGCCGGTCGAGTCCGTTCAGCAGGTTGTGTGCGAGCATGCTGACCTCGCCGATGGTCATCCTCATCTCGCCGTGACTGGGCCGTGGACTGGTCACGTGACATGGCACCATCGCGACGTGCGCCGGAGATGAGCCGGCATTCCTCAGACACGACGACGCAACGACGCAACATGAACACGAGACAAGACACGCACGCAGTCTCGCGGAATCAATGCCGAGCGCGGCAGTGTCCAGATATGCCAGACACCTCATCACAGCATCGACACGGCATCCAGCAACCAGCCCGAGGCAAGTGCCAGGTGACGGTGGAGCTGAGGATGGGCCAGCAAATGGGCTCCTTGGGCCCGATGCTCGGACGACGGCGATTCGACCCTGCATCCAGCATGCACGCTTGTCGCAGCATTTCCCCTTCTGGACATTTGATTCCTCGCCATTCGCCCACGGCACCGCAGCCGACGGGTCCGCTGCGCTGGTCTGTCGCCCGGGACGAGTCTACGGCCGACATCAAGCGATGCGGCCTCATTCAGCACACGCAGCATATCGAAAGACGGAATAGTCCTCGACCATGCGGTTCATACCAACGTACCGAGGCCTGGCCTCGCATGACGACACACATCATGCTTAATATCGATACCTCCATCCCCTCTCGACCCCCGAGCTCGGCGACCACCCCTCGGCCTCGTCCAGCTTCTTGTTCAGCCTCCTCGCCCACCAGTTGACGGCAAACGCCGACACGGCCACCAGCCCGCACCCCATGATGACCAGCCCGCTGCCCATGCGGTAGTAGGGCTCATCGCTGCTCGGGTAAAAGTACGGGCTGAACCAGTGGCTCACCTGGCTGATGCAGTTGGCCACGGCGACGAGCGCCGCCTTCTTGGCCCGCGGCGCTGGCACCACCGTCGTCTCCCACGACAGCTGCAGGTTGAGCCCACTGTAGCTGCCGCAGACGAGCAGCACCGTGCCAATGTACCGCGCCGCGACGTTGAGCGTGCCCATGAGCATCCCTGCGCCGCCCGCCGACAGCGCGATGGGGATCACCACGTGCCACGTCGACTCTTGCAGGCGGCCGCACGAGTAGGCGATGGCGCAGGCCACGGCGTAGGCTATGGCATAGGGCGGCGCCTGGATGAGGTAGATGGTCATGTTCTTGAAGCCAAACGTCTTGAAGATCTTCCCAGGGCTCAGCTCAGCTCAGCTCAGCGTTCATGGCCTGGAAAGCTCCAGAGGGCCACTCACCGACGGCAAAAAGTCCTTGAAGCTCTGCGCCGTAACGAGCGCAAAGTGCATGAGGCAAAAGAACCAGGTAAAGGGGTCCTTGACGGCCTCCCACACGCCCGCCCACGCCCCGCCCTCCATCTCGTCGCGCCCGCCGTTGGACACGAGCACGCGGTACTGGGCCATGTCGCGCTCCTGCTCGCTCAGGAAGCGCGTGTTGTGCGGCCACTCGGGCAGCGAGAAGTAGGACGCCACGGCGATGACAATGGACGCGATGCCCTCGATGAGGAAGAACCACTGCCACGCGTGCAGGCCGGCGACGCGGTCCATGTTCTCGAGGATGCCTGCCGCCAGAAAGCTCGAGATGATGTTGGAGATGGTGTTGCCCGCGTGCCAGATGGCCATGCGCATGGGGCTCTCTTCCTTGGTATACCACGACGACGTCACTGCGTTTTGTCAGTGTATGTGAAGGGCATCATGATGCCAGTGCTGGCGTCACGGCGTACTGAGCGTCAAGGCCGGAAAGAAGGGCGCCTCCAACAAGCCAACGAAGAAGCGACAAACGGCAAAGCCGGCGCCGCTGAGCACGCCAGGTCAGTACAGCGCTTGAGACAGGGTTTCTAGCTTGCAGCGCAATCACCTCGTCATGGCCGGCATGCAAATCGTCCCAGCGCTCCACATCAGCATCACGGCCGGCATAAAGTAGCGCGGGTTCGTCTTGGCCTGGATCATGTTGCCCGGCAGCTGCCCGACGAGGTAGCCGATGTAAAAGGTGGAGATGCCCGTGTTCCACTGCTCGTCGCTCATGTGCAGGTCCCTTTGCAGGCCCGCCAGGCGCGCGTTGGACACGTTGATGCGGTCGAGGTAGCTCATGAGGAACATGAGCGACACGCAGGGCATCATGCGCCAGTCGATGCGCCGCCGCACGCGCGCGTCGAGCGCGGCCATGTCGTCGCCGCCGAGGTGCCGCAGGGTGTCGAAGCGCGCTTGCATCTCGAGCGGGGAGATGTAGGCGCCCGCGGGGATGGCCTCGATGCATTGCGCCTCGAGCTTGTCCTTGGTGTCGGCGTCGTGGGCTGGGTTGAGGGCCATGGTGGTGTCTGGCCGGATGCACCACGCAGATGGAAGATGAATGGCTTCAAGTGAAGGACCAATTGGTCAAGCCAGAATCTCAACGCGAGTACGAGGCATCATCTGGCATGTCCAGCATGAAGCGAGCGGTCAGGTTTATACATGCTCTTTCTGCAGCCTACGTTGCTCCTCGCCACCCACAGCGACTACCACCGTCCAATCTATCCCCAGCATCGTGATCACACCCTGCAAACGGCCGCTCTTGAGTCTTGGTGCGCGGACTCGGTCGAGACGCGCGTGGGGATGCAGAAAACCCAGGCGCTCCCGCGGGAACGCTCGCCCGGGATGGTATGCCGTGCAACGTGGTGGTGGACAATGTCGTGCGTAGGCCCAAGGCCGTGGTGGTTGCCACGCAACGGAGCACTGCGCACGCCTCGACGGCGTGTTTCGACCGCGTCGAGAGGCCGCGTCGCGTACACGGCGGTCGACTGTGCCCGCTGCAGCGCCACAGCAACGCTCGACGCAACCCCCCGTCCGTCCGCGCCGGCAGCGTGGGTGTGCAGCGGCGCGGCTGGCGCCATGGTGAAGACGCCGTCGCCGCGGGAGGTGGCTGCGAAGACGGGCAGACGCAACGAGCAGTCTAGAATAAAACATGCCGGTTGCTATACCCTCAACTGCAATGCAACTGCGCACGCTGACCTAGCACCCGTGCATGCAGATCCGTGCGCACCCGCTCCAACAGCAACCCGTCATCATGCACATCTCGTGCAAGTCGGCTCCCGCGCGAACACCCAGCCCCCCACGGCACCTCCTCTTCCCGTCCTCGCCTCCCCACGAGCCGGCGTCACGAAAACACGTTCCCGCCAGGTACCTTGGCCATGGCATCTACGCAGGGTGGCTCGACGCCCTCCCGCCAGCCGTCCCGGTTGCGGCGCCGCGTCGCCGAGGCGTGCTCGTTTTGCCGGCGGCGCAAGGTAACGTGCTCCTGCAGCTCTGCAACCTCGCCTGAGATGTGACGCCGGGAGGTGGTAAGGACATGGCTGAGCAGCGGCAGATCAAGTGCAACAACGCCCGTCCCGTCTGCGCCAACTGCGCCATCTACGCCCAGGAATGCGCCTACGAGCCCATCGGCCCCGTCGCGCGGGAAGCCGGCCGCGCGCGCCACCTCACCACCAAGCGGCGGCGCCGTGAGCTCGACGCGCATGCCCCGGACGCGGGCAGGCAGGACGAGGCCCGCGTCGCCCGCATCCTCGTCTCGGCCAACGGCGTGTCGAGCTACCACGGCCGCACGAGCGCCCTCTTCGAAGACAACGCGCCGGAGCGGCACGAGCACCGGCCGCGCATGCCCGACGACTGGGTCGAGCGCGGCCTCGTCGCCGAAGCCGTCCGCCAGCGTGCGTGCGTCCCGTCCCGTCCCGTCCCGTCTCGTCTTGAGAGCCGGGCTGACTGCCGCAGACCAGATGGAGGAGCTCAACTTCCGCCACGGCAAGCTCGACTTCGACGGCGTCGACCCCGGCCTCGGCATGCACCTCCTCTCGCTGCACTGGAACCGCCAGCACCACTCCTTTCTGCTCACCCACCGCCCGGCCTTCATGCGCGACATGGCCTGCCAGGGCCCCTACTTCAGCAAGCTGCTGCTCAACGCCATCTACTTCGGCGCCAGCAAGTTCTCCCCGCGCCTCGAGGTGCGCCGCGACGCCGCCGACGTGCGCACCGCCGGCTGGCGCTTCCGCGAGCGCGTCCGCGAGCTGCTCGGCGGCTCCCTCGACCGCAGCGACGTCACCACCATCCAGGCCCTGCTCGTCATGACCAACTCGCTCTTTGCCCTGGGCGACGAGCGCAGCGCCGCCTGGCTCTACTCGGGCCTGGCCTTTCGCATGCTCATCGACCTGGGCATGCACGTCGACCTGTCGACGACGCGGCGCTTCTCTGACGAGGACCTGGAGATCCGCCGGCGTGTCTTTTGGGGCGCCTTTGGTCAGTGCAGCCCTTTCGACGTCTGCCGCCGATGCCGTGCTCACAGCGTCGCAGTCGTCGACAAGGTCCAGAGCCTGTACCAGGGCCGCCCCGTCACCCTCAAAGAGTCCGACGCCCTCGTCCCCATCAAGTTCCTCGACAGCTACGAGGAGCTCGAGCACTGGCGGCCCTTTGCCTACTCGACGTCCGCCCCCGACTACCCTGGCTCCCCCGCCTACAGCACCTCGACCTTTACCCGTCTCTGCAAGCTCTCCCTCGTCATGAGCGACATCCTGAGCTGCATATACACGGAGCGCAGCTTTGACCAGACCCCAGCCGAGCTCGCCGCCATGCTCGAGAAGCTGCAGCAGAAGCTTCGTCTGTGGCAGGAATCGCTGCCTGCCCATCTTCACTTTGACCCGACCAGGTCGCAGGGAACCGCGTTTCCGCCGCCTCACGTATTCAGCCTCCAGTGAGTCCCGTGCCCTCCACTGCATTCTGGGCGCCTCCTGACGGAATCAGTGCCATGTACCACGTCCTCGTCATCCTCCTGCACCGTCCATTCGTAGCCGACGGACACCTGTACAGCACCTCGAGGTCCGTCTCCGTAGACTCCTTCATCAAGTGCGCATCGGCAGCATCCAGCATCGTCCACCTTGTCCGCGCCTACCACCGCGCCTTTTCCATCCGACGGGCGCCGTACCTCATCTCGTACGCCACCTACGTCGCCGCAACCATCCACTCGCGCATAGCAGCCAGGCGCGGCCACGACTCGACGGCATATAGCAACCTGGCGACTTGCCTCGCCGTCTTCAAGGAGAACCAGGAGACAAACTCGGCCGTCCAGAAAGCCACCATGATTGTGCAAAGCCTCATGAAGAAGCTCGGTGTGGTCATTGAGGACATATCCAGCGAGGCGCTGGACATGGACCAGGCCGGCAAGTCGCCAAGTGCCAAACGACCGGCCGCGCAAGTTGTTGTTGAATCTGAACGTCCTTCTGAGCCTGCGAGGAGGACTCGCTCTTCAACATACAACCGTGCGCCGAGGGTCCAAGAATCCGTCCCGACGGCAACGCACAGCGGAGCCGGATGCTCGCCGGGCTCGGAATGGGTTGACATTGACGGCATCATCCAGAGCTTCCTCCAGGAGAGTGACGCCAATACGACTCGTGCCCCCGCGGCAGACTCGTCCAGTGCTCCCAGCCAACTGCCAAACCCACCGTGGGCCACGCAAGAAACCGCTCCCATGGGAATGGCGGGACCGGAGCTTGCACGTCCGAGTCACCATGGTGCAGCACAAGGTCTGGCACCAACAGCCGTGCCTCCGCCGGATGCTGCATACAATACCGCCTATTCGTGGCAGCACGACTGGCGGGCGGCGAATAACGATTCTGGATCCCTAGAAGATCCGCTTTTCGGCTTCAACGGCTCGTCGTTGGGCAACTCGACCTTCATGGGCTGGTGAGATGGGGTGGCTCGTGGTGCGTCTTCCCGCGGGAAGAGATCCCGCTTCCTTCCCGTGGGAGACGGCATCGACTTACACACCATGACCCAACAGTAGCATTCTGACTCTCCTGATGCCTCCACGACGGTGTTGCTGAATCCGAGTCTTCCTGTCGAAACGTCCTGGTTTAAAGCACGACTGTGTCCTGGCAAGACCCGGCACCGAGGAGCCAAGCCATGCTGGTTTATACAGCCCTCACCACAGACCGAGAATGGTAAACTCGTCAGCGTTTCGGCCTTTCGTGAGATCCTTTGCATACCACGCTCGCCGGGCGACCCAGACTCTCGAAAGAGACGGTTCAAGCTCTTTGCAACACCCCATATCGAAACAGTCCTTCAAACCTACCTGGACCGAGTTCCCCAACATGGCGGTGCACGATGCTCCACGGCCGAGGCTCGCGTGCCACACTCTTCCCTGCGTTCTCATGCGTGCAGGCACATCCAAGGGGCTATTCATCCACAAAAAGCATCTCCCTGCCAAGCAGAGTGACTGGGCTCCGCACTTGATCTCAGCCCTTGGATCTCGCGGAGCTGATCCGCGCCAAATCGATGGCATTGGCGGAGGCACCTCAACAACATCCAAGGTGGCTGTCATCTCACCATCACGCCGTCCTGGGATCGACGTCGACTTTACGTTCGTGCAGGTGGCAGTGGGCAAAGAGGCCGTCGACTTTAGCGGGAACTGCGGCAACATGGCCTCGGGAGTCGGACCATTTGCCGTCCAAGAGGGATTGGTGACGTCGCACAAAGGAGAAACACAGGTAGCTCATACCTTGAGCAGTCGAGCATGGGTGAGCATGCTGACAAGATGCGGATAGATGGACGTGAGGATATTCAACACGAATACCAATCGGACGATCATCGAGACCGTTGAGATTGACGAAACCGGGTCCTTTGTAGAAGATGGCAGCTACACCATCCCAGGCGTCAGCGCCAGCGGCAGCGAAGTAAGGGTGGCCTTTGTCGATCCAGCAGGCAGCATGACGGGCCAACTCTTCCCATCGGGGCAACGACAGCAGAAGCTGGTTGTGCAGCCACCGCTTGTGATGGCCCATGTCGGCAGCTTCGAGGTAAAAGTGACACTTGTCGACGCGGCAAACCCATTTGTCCTGGTCGACGCCACGTCCATTGCCACGCTGCTGCAAACGGCTTCGTCTGTGGGCGACAGAGATATGGTCGTGGAGGCCATCCGACGTCAGGGAGCGGTGGCCATGGGACTGGCTTCGAGTGTGGACGCTGCGGCCATGACGCGAGGCACTCCAAAGGTTGCCCTGGTATATCCTCCGGTCTTGAAGGAAGAAGGGGCCCCAGACATCCGGGTCCAGTCGTATTCAATGGGCCAACCGCATCCCAGCCTGCAGTTGACCGGCGCCGTGTGCCTGGCAGCGGCGCTGAGTGCTCCAGGAACGGTGGCATCGGAGCTGTCCGCCCAGCGAGTCGTTGAAGACGGGGCGCCGCCAACGCGGCAACGGACACCTAGTCCCAGGGCAGAAACTGCCTCAGCTGGCGATGACGGGAGCAGGGAGAGAGAAGTTGTAATTGCCCACAGCAAGGGGACAATTCGGGTTGGAGTGGTGCTCGGAGACGAGGACCAGGTTGAGAGCTGCATGGTGTCGCGCACGGCACGGAGGCTCTTTGAGGGCAAGGTGCGGTACTATGTGTGACTGTGGCAAATGCCATGCTGAGGAGCTTTGATGTGAGTCGGCGAGACATGATCAGAGTAGACTTGTACAGCCGGTTCTCCAAGCTCGACACATATTATGAACGAGAAAGGTTTAACTTGCCGAGGGTAGAGACCCAAAGCGGTACTGAGACATCTACGGGCCATGAAGCGGTACACATCACACCATCTCTCTGGAGAGGCAGAAACGGAAGAGAAAGAAGAAAGCTGCGCCTACTGCGAGGCATCCTGCGTCGACGAGTACGAGTATGCTTCCAAGACCAGTTCTTGGCACTTGACCAGGGTGTGAGCTGCGCTACAGTAGGCAAGGCAGTCTTGAGCAGAGCCATGTACTAATAGCAGAGTTGCAACAAATTGATGAGCGGTTTTTAAGGTTCAGCCACGCGCGGGAAAGGGTCATGCGTTTCCGGCGAATGAGAGGCAGGATAAGAAAGAGGGAGCAGAGACGTGGCGTCGCGCCCTTCTCTGTTTGGCAGCAGACTACGCGGTACCGTCGCGCGCAGGCCGTGTGGTGTTGACGACACGGCGGTCTGAGACAGCCAAGAATGCTGGCGATTGAGATTTGATGTGAGCACTCGGTAGTGAATAATGATACGGGACGTGGGCGAGCGAGACGGTGAATGCCAGAATGGAAGGGAGAGAGGCCCAAGGCCTCGCCAAACGAGTCGGATGTGTGAGAACTGACATGATGGACGTGGGGACTCGTGCAGCAGCCATGCCAACCCAAGAACTGAGGTCTGTGCTCGCGCATGTTGCGGCGACCTGTTGTTTCGCTGCGCTGTGCGGTGCCCGCTGGTATCAAAGCGCAGCACAGCGCAAGGCAATTGGCGGGTTTGCTTCGGTCGTGCTAGCTGCAACGTAGCAAGAAAGGGAATCCATCAGCTGCAGATGGCGCTGTTTGACCCCTTGATGACGCCAGCGGGAGAGGCTGCGGGAGGCCGTTCGTTCTTTTGTGGGCCGAGGGACAAAGCGTACCTGAGCCAGGCCAGGCAGGGTGACGTTGAAAGGGAGCAGCGAGCTTGTCCAACTCTCACTCTGTAAGCCCCTTAGCATCTTGACGTCTGCAGCAGCGGCATTGATGACGATGGCGTGGACGGGCATGAGCCTTGCTGTGTCCGGAAGTGTACTCGGTATGTTGCCATCAGTGCGTGCCTTGTCGTCCCAAGAACACGACACTCCAAACCTGAAGCAGCCGCTCGGCCCATGTTTCACGACGAGGCATCCTCGCAGGGCGGGCATGGGTGGGATGACCTCATGCGGTGTGGAGCCGCAACACGTCCAGCCACAGGCCAAAGTCGACCTTGCGCCACGGCAACAGAGTTGCGCCGTGCAGACAGACAAAAGCAAATGCCAAGGGCGCTTTTGGGCCGATGGATAGGACGCGAAGTCTGAAGAAGAGGCAGAGAAACAATCACAAGCCAGTGACGGAGTCGGGGCGGGGAGCTGGGATCGGCAGGCAGGGATCGCGGCGTGGCCAGGGCACGTCGATATTCCTCATCATCCTTCATCACCATGATGCCTGGGAACGCCAGGTCGAAGAGTGATCAACGCTGCAGAGCCTTGTTCAATGTTGACTCTCGCACGTTTCCGCCTTGCTGACTCGCAGCACCCCAAACCGAGAGTGGCCCGGCGTGGCGCCATGGCCGCTGTGTTTGTTTTTGGCACGCAAATGAGGGGTAAAGGATTGCTGCATGACGATGGAGCGGGCCCATCCGTGAAAGTCGCTGCTGATGATGGATGCGACCGAGGTGCGAGGCCTTTGCTCTTGCTCGTACGAAGCACCTCCGCAGGAAGGACGCATGACGATGGAAAATTTGGTGGCTTCCGTATCTTTGGTACCTGCCTCTGACGCCATCGGTTCCTGATGCGGCGCAGTGGCAGGGCGCTGCAGTGAGTCGTACTTGTACGAGTAGGTTTGCTTTAGCGGTCTGCCGCAGCGGTCGACCCTTGTAGCTGTACCTGCCGCGTGGCTTTGCGCGCGGTGCGGCGGGCGGTACAGCGACTGCAGCGGCCGCTAGCGCCTCCAAAGAGGACCGCCACGCTGAATCGGTGCCTGGCCCGGGGCGGCGGAACATCTCCGGCCTGCTGGCCTGCAGGGCGTTCCTTTTCTCGCCCTGCTGTCCTACAGGAGGATAGCGCCCCTGTTCATCATTGCTGCCCTCGCTGTCCCTCCCTCCGCTGCTGGCCTGCCTGCTCCTGTTGTGAGCGAGCACCAGCATCTAGATAAAGAGACCGGCCGCCCAATTCCAGTGTCGTGACGGCCGCTATTGTTGTTGCCGCCGTCGCGGATGCGCCATCGTGTGGAGGCATTCCTCCCGATTGATAGCCGCGTGCCACACCTCGATGACGGGGCCTCTTGTTGCCGATCCTGCCAGTGCCCACGCCGCACTTTCTGACGACCGACGCCGCGGACGAACCGACGACGACGACTTCGAAACTCGAATCCTCATCGTGACGTCCGTCCAGGTGTGCGTGCGCTGCGTTTGAGACCGCTCGCGGATTTTCGTCTCATAGGGAGCCGACCCCGGGAACCTTGACCCCGGTCCCCTCGAGCGTGAAGGGCTTGCATCCGAGCCGGAGCCGACGCACCTTCTCACGCCTTGCTTGGTTGGGCTTCTGGGAAGCAACATCTCGTCCACCATCCGCATCGACTGCCTCTGCCAAAGCCGCCGCACCAGGTTGACGCGACACGCCCCGGCTCGAGCCTTCGTCCTCGAAGGGTCCAGCTCAACCGCCGACAACGCACTTGCTTCGCCGCTTCGTCTCCGCATTGTCCCCGACAGCATCGGTTAAGCGAGAGAAATACGAATACCCTCCTTCAACACATCTCCTCTGCCTTCGCACCCCACGACACGGCCCTACCCTGCTCTCAACAGCGGTGCACACTTCCCCTCCGATCTTGCCCAGTCCTCTGCTCCACACAGGGTCCCGGTGAGGAGGCAATGGCACAGTGCTTCGCACGCTTCGCTACAGCACCAGAGCGACCAATCCTCCATCGCTGATGCTTCAGTCGGTATTGCAGCTGCGTCTCGTCATCACGCGAGGCCAACAGTAAGCCAATCCTACTCCAGCCAGCAGGTACCAACCCATCACCAGCACCGCCAGCCCGCATCTTCTCTCGCCAGCGAGCCCAGCCAGTCGTGTGACCGACGCTGGGCTCCAAGAGACGATGAACACCATGGCCGTCACGCACCCCGACGACAACGGCCCCGTCGAGCGCCAGCGCAGCGTCCACAATCGCCAATGCTCCGTCTACGCCTCCCGAATCAAGCCGACCGTCACCTCGTTGGCCCTCGACGGCACCTCTGCCGTCGAGAGGGTACCGCAGTTGCCGGATCTCCCGCCTTTGCCCGTCTCTCCTCGCTGGGCCTCGCTCTCGCACGGAGTCCACTTGATTAATCGCAGCCCGACCTCGCCCGGGCACCCGTACTCGCCTCATGATGCTCGGCCAGAGCTGCACGGCCAACAGTCGGTCGTTTCGCCCATGCGAGCCGCATTTGGACCTGCTCACCAGTCACGCGACGCTTTGACAGGGACCCCGGAACCCCGAAGCAACTCCCCCTCCATGCCACTCACGGCAAAGTCGTCCTTTGCAGAGACGCGATCGCCAGATGGTGTTGCTGTCGAGAACTTCTCGAGACCTCGGAAGCAGAGCATTCGCCAGCCCCTGGCCCCGGATCAAGGCGCTACTCCGGAGCCCGCCAGACCCCGATTGGCAAACATGCCGCCCTCGGACCTCTTGCTCGATGTTGCCTCGCCGATACCCCAGACACCACCACCCTGGCAGCGGCCCAGACGACCCTCCGCCTCCTCCTGTATATCTGCTTCCACCTTCTCCCCGCTGCCCCCGATAGCTGGCGACTTTGCTGACCCAAGGCCACCGCGTGCCCGGAATGCGACAGGTCCGCCCTTGACCTCTGCGGCTCGGCCCATATTCGCTTCCGGCCGCGTTGACAGCGCCGCGTCGGCGCCTGTGGCGGGTGGGGCGGCGCCTTGGATGACCGGGGACGAGCTGCGGTCCAGTTTCAGATCCCAGCTCACCGCATCAACAGCTCCCGGCACAGCCCTCACCGAGCGAAGCAGCGTCCTGACAAAGGGCAGCTCCGTCACATCGCTCGACGCCAACCCTGACGAGCCAAGCTTGGAAGATGTTATGGGCATGTACGAGAAAGGCTTCGCAGACGACGACGACGACGACGACGACGACGACGACAACGACGACAACGAAGACGACCACGAAGACGACGTCGCAGACGCAATTGGCGCCGACGACATGGACGCCATCGTTGGCCCGCACACCGTGACGGCCGCGTTGGCCGACATTGACCTCACACCACCCCTCCCAACGGCTCGGTCCACACTGGACGCCGAAATCAGACAGTCGAGGATGATATTTACAAGCCCTGCCTTCACCTCGTCCGTCCCCGCCATATCTGGCAACGCCGACCCGAACACCGCCGAGAAGCGAGACTCGGGCAAGTCGCTCGACTCGGAGCCCTTTGTGAGTTGCGACCCGACGGCAACGACCGACACCAAGGTCATGACCACGTCCATGACGTCTCCCCCACCTGCCTCCGCGTCCCCCTCCCCCTCGCCTTGCCGGTCCACGTCGCCGTCGTCCTCAGCGGCGCCTCCGATGTTCCTGGAGCCCGAGGATCCTGATTCGCGCGACCGATATGGGTTCAAGAAGCAGAGCCAGCTCGTCACCAGAGAGCAGTACGATGCTTGGAACAATGGCTACTCGCCGTATCTGGCCCGGAGACGAAAGAAGTGGGTGGCCTACCTCAAGGAATGTGCCTTGATGACGGACCGGCCCATTCGTTTCCCGCCGGCAAACGCCAAGACGAAGAGATTCGTTCGCAAGGGCATCCCGCCAGACTGGCGAGGAGCGGCGTGGTTCTACTACGCCGGCGGCCCGGCGATCCTGGCCAAGCACTCTGGGCTTTACGAAAAACTGCTGCATAAACAGGCGAAGCAGATCGACGTCGAGGCCATCGAACGAGATCTGCACCGGACGTTCCCCGACAACATTCAATTCAAGCCCTCGGCAGGCTTCGACGCGGCCTCGGGCAGCGACAGGGCCAGCCAATCCACCATGACGGGGTCGACGTCGGGCGAGAGCAGCGCGGCCGGGCCGCCCGGTGCCAACGGCGAGCCACCGATCATCACATCGCTGCGTCGCGTGTTGCATGCCTTTTCCGTGTACAACCCGCGCATCGGCTACTGCCAGAGCCTGAACTTTTTGGCCGGCCTGCTGCTCCTCTTTGTCGAGACGGAGGAGCAGTGCTTCTGGCTGCTCAACGTCATCACCATCGTGTACCTGCCCGGAACACACGAGATGAGCCTCGAGGGCTCCAAGGTGGACCTGGGCGTCTTGATGACGGAGCTGCGCGACACGATGCCTGCCGTGTGGGACAAGATTGGCGGGGAGCTCGAGGGCAACCCCAACTCTCGGCCCGGGACGAGCAAGTCGATGCGCAAGCCCAGGCAGATGCTGCGGCGGCGAGACTTGCCCAGCCTGTCGACGGAGCGGCTGCCGCCCATCACGCTGTGCATGACGGCGTGGTTCATGAGCTGCTACATTGGCACGCTGCCCATTGAGACGACGCTGCGGGTGTGGGACGTGTTCTTCTACGAAGGATCCAAGACGCTGTTCCGCATCGCCCTGGCGATATTCAAGAGCGGCGAGTCGGAGATCAAGGCCGTTTCAGACCCCATGGAGATGTTTGGCGTGGTGCAGTCGTTGCCGCGGCGCATGCTGGACGCAAACGCGCTCATGGAGGCGTGCTTCAAGCGGCGCAACGGCTTCGGGCATCTCAGCCAAGGCGTCATCGACGAGCGTCGGCAGGAGCGCCGCGAAAAGGCACAGCAGGAACGGGCGGAGCAGCTACAGCGCAGCAAGACGGCGGCGAGCGGCAACGTGGCGGAGGTGGAGACGGAGCCCGTTCACAGAATGGGCACACTGTTTGGCAAGAAGCGGAGGGACTTGTCGAAGACGCGAGCGGCAGAAGCCTAGAAGGCTCTGCCTCTGGGTGCCGCACGACGGCTCCAACTATAGCCATTCGCTGATGGCGGCGACGAGGCGACGCGAGACGCCGTCTGCACGCCCGGGGTTTTCTTTTACCTTTGACACGACACACGGCAAGGCGTTGGGGAAATTGGGCATGCGAGGGACGCGACGACCCGACCGTGTCTCATGACATTGCGACTACCTTTCATTGCGTGTTGATTTTCATCTAGCAGCTTGTACCCGATGCCCGCCTGCTGGGGCGGTGTCTACGAGGACAAGGTGCATTACCCCTTGGCTTATGAAGATTACGGCTGCAACCACGACGGGACAGAACAAATGGGTGGAGAGCTTTGGGACATATATGTATGTTTGCTTTGAGCGAGTTCTGGTGTGTGTATAGACGGAACACGGACATGTAAAAACCTTGGATAGACGGGGCATTATGGCTAGCCTGGACCAAGCCAGGGCGGAGTGATGGCAGACGGCCAGCATGTACACATGTACGCAGAGTCATGACACATGGACGTGAAGTGTGTGTGCAAACGTGTAGGCCAGGTGTGTGAATGCTGCATGGAACGCCTGGCGTATCATGCCAAGATGTTTGATGTGGTGACGACGTCGCGTCAACCACGGCAGATGGCGCTCTGCAGGTGGACAGGCACTGTTATGATGATGTCCGCCTTGACCACCCGCCAGTCTCCATGCCTTCCTGATGCGTGGCCATGACGGCGTGATGTCGCGTCAACAAGTATACCATGCGCCCTGAACTCGCGTCGCGGGCCCTCACGACGTCGGAAACGTCGGCTCCTCGAGGGCGTAGCGCTGGACGTGCAGCCTGACATTCTTCTCCCAGGCGGGCCTGTCGTTGCGGAACTCGTCGGCGATGCGGTCCTCGAGGGGGTCGTCGGGCTGGGGCTCGACGAGGAGGTTGCGGACGGCGTCGAGGACGGCGGCGACCTTTGTGGAGGGCTTCCACTGGTCGGGCTTGAGGAGGGCGAGGCAGATGTTGCCGAGGGAGTCGTTTGTGACGTTGGGGTGGTAGATGCGGGTGAGGAAGCGCAGGGCGGGGGGCTTGAAGGGGTAGTCGGGGGGCAGGGTGAGGAGCAGGGCGAAGCGGCCGGGGTGGTAGGGGGTCGAGGGGGGCGCGGCGAGGGTGAGGTGCCAGGTGTGCATGGACTGGGTGTCGGGGAGGGCGATGGAGAAGCCGACGGGGGGCGACTGCGAGGCTTCGGCGAATTCCTGGGCGTGGCGTGTCAGCGGCAGTCGACGGGAGGCGCGGGAGGGGGACGGACCTTGGCGACGCGCTTGGAGGACATGATGGGGAGCGGCGATGCCGGGCTGGTGTTGAGCGCGAGGGCGGGCGTCGGCGCGGTATGCCCGTGGCTCTGCGTGCGGGAGGCCGGCGTATCGTAGGCGAGTGCTCGTCGTCTGTGCGCGTGGGAGCTTTGCAAGACGGAACCAGGGCCGTGGCAGGCGCGGGCAGATGCGAGCAGATGCAGACGTCGGGCGAGGCGATGACGATGGTGGGGGGGAGGCGAGGCTGGCGGGGCAGGTGGTTTATGGTGATGTATGGTGGCCGAGGCGGCGAGTGGCTGTGGGCAGCGGGCGAGAGGATAGGGACGGTTGTGATGTGGCTTTGGTTTGCATGCGAGCTCGAGTCTCTGCCAGTAGGTAGGTAATGGTTACTTCGTACGGCAACGTCGGTGGTCATCTGCTGATGCGGCCGGCAGAGGGAGCCACGTGCTCCAGCGTACGGATGCGCCATGCAACAGCACAATGTCCACGGAGAAACATCACCGCATCATAGAACACGAATGCACCGTGCCCTCCATCCACGCACCCGTTGCCCCCAGAGGCACAGGCAGCTGCTGCTGCGCCGACACGGTCCATGACTCCATTCCCGGCGCTCGGGTCGGTCCACCACCAGCCCTCGGTGTGCACACCTGGTGGGCCCCGCTCACCGAGGCCCTGACCTCGACTTTTTTCTCTCCGCGAAACCTCGCATGCCGCGGACCCTGCACGCAACACGTCCTCACACAGGCTCGCGTGCGCCTCCGCTCCCGCCATGGCCGCCGCCGACGCCGCCGCCGCGCAGATGCCCTTTATCAAGAACCTCGCCTCCAGCGGTCCGTTCTGCCTTCCCCCCCCCCGGGCCCTCGCATCGCTGACCGCGCGCGCGCAGACCGCACCCAGCGCGCCGCCGCCCTCGCCGCCCTGCAGTCCTTCCTCGC
>PKSG01000514.1:0-22638 GCA_002916505.1 Tolypocladium paradoxum
CGGCCCGCAGCGTGCCGGACCGCGGCGGCGGCACCGGCACCGCGGGCCCGAAGCGCTCCGCCCGCGCGTACGGGATCCCGTAGAAGATGTCCAGGGCCTTGGGATACGCCCCCGACGCCGGCTGATGCCGCCCCACGATGGTCCCGCCGTTGACCTCGACGCGCACCTCGTCGCCCGCCATGTGTAGCGGCGAAGCTCTGCCCGTGCGTGGTTGGCGGCGCGTCGTTTCTGCTGCTGTGCAGGTTGAAAGTCGAGAGGCGGGCCGCGACAGAGGTGGGCTGTCGTCGTCGAACACGCCGAATCAATGTCGGAGCTTCGGAGGCGGGTCGTCCCGTGCCGCGACTCCATGCGACGACGGACAGTCAGCACCTTGCGCGGGTTGTACTCCGTAATATTGGCTTCCCGGCGACCGTGCCATTGCCAGAATAGAGTGACGAATCATTGGCCTTCTCGCCTTGGAAAGGGGACTGGACCACTTCACTGCACCACACATCAAGCACATGGCAAATAACCCACCATGTATTGCCAACAGCGGATGTGTACGCAACAATCCCGGCAGCCCAGCCGACTGCCGTATCCTGATAAAAACCAATACAAGTACACCAACAGTCCAGAGCAGTAGCAATAAAAACAGCAGCCCGGCCTCCTCGCCTGTTGCCCCGACGCCGTGCTCGCAGATATGTAGACAATACAAGACAAAGCCAAACCAAACAACGATAAAAGAGCCACAGGCCCTCGCCCAGCGGCCCTGTCAAGCCCAGACCCGTATCCGAGGCCGTGCCCCCTTATGCCTCAGCATCAGGCTTCGTCTGCCTCGCCGCAACGTCCTTCCGGCGCTTCTTCTCGGCCCACTCCCGACTCGCAACCCTAGAGCGCTCAGCAGCCTGCTCCCTCGCCAGTTTCGCCGTCGACTCCCTGTCGCGCCTGTCGCGCTCCTTGTCCTTGGCGTAGACGCTGTCCCGTGCGAATATCTCCCTGCCGCGCAGCCGCTGCTGCTCAATCTCCTCGGCCGAGAGCGTGCTGCGCTTGCCGCTCGTGCCTGTCGACGACGACGTCGCCCGGCTCAGGTCGGTTGCCGGCATCACCATCGAGTGCCGTCCGCGTGCCTGGGGTGACTGCGTGTTTGCAGTGGTGGCGGCCGTCGCACGGGTGGCACCGACAGACATGCGCTTTGTCTTGTTCGCCTCGGCTTTCTTCTCCTCAGCCTCGTCCTGCGAAGTCCTGTTCTGGCGAGCACGGCTGGCGACCGTTTCTCGAGGCAGAGTGGCCGGGCCAATGCTGTGCCGCACCGGCCGGGCCTTGAACTCGCGTCGCTTCTTCTCCTCTCCCTCCTCGGCCCGCAGCTTGGCTTCTCGCTCCTCCCGCTTCCGACGAGAAATGGCCTCTCCGGGCAGCTCAAACGTTGGCTTCGCCAGTGGTCTGTTAACCCTGGGCTTGGGAGGGGTGGCCTGCGCCTTTTGAGCCTCGGCTTGTAGTGCCTGGCGTGCATCGCGTTGTTCCTTCAAGCGACGCGCCACGGCCTCTCCAGGGAGTTCGAAATTCGGCACCGTCGGGGGCTTCGTTGATTTTGCGGGAGACTTTGTGGGAAGTGTTGCACGGACAGTCGTCGACTTGTGTCGAGACAGCGCGCCTGCTGCCTTCTGCTCCACGGCAGAGTCGGGTCCGTCTTGCTTCTTGTCACGAAGCGTCATTGAAGCCGACCGTCGAATGGTTGGTCTCGCCTTCTCAGAGGGTTTAATGCGGACAGTAGCTGACAGGCCGGCCAGCGATGCCCTCTTGAGGACCGTTACCTTCTTCTGATCGGCGGGCGTCTTCGGCGCGGGTTTGCTTGGCTGCTCATCCACCGGGGCGACAGGCCCAGAGAGAGTGGCGGCATTCACAGCTTCCAGCTCTTCCTCGAGCTTGTCCAGCTCTTCCAGCGAGTCCTCGATGCGCGGGACGGAAAACGACCCAGCCCCCGACGAGCCCTCGACGAAGCTCTCGCTCCTCTCGCTCACGACGGACAGGGACGGCGACAGCGCCTGTTCCACCCTGGCCACAACCTCAGGGACCTTGAGCGGTCCACCTGGATATGGAGGAGGCTGAGAGTAAGTCATGGCGACTCCGTCCTGCGACCCGTCCATGTCAGAGAGTGTATATGCATCTGCCTTGAGTGGCGTGGCTAGGAAGGCATAAGTGTCAGCCAAGTCGTGTCCAGACTCGTCGTGCTCGGCAGAGCTGGACTGTTGCTTGCGGCGCAGAAAGTTGCAGCCGTAGACCAGGCTCTCAGACGCGGACTTGACATTGCCCTCGTCGTGGGACCCATGGCTCGAAGCCGAACCTGCTGGCGCCGGGTACGTAATCAGCCATTCGAACTGACCTGCCAGGTGCTTTTCAATCTGCTCTTGGACGTTGCAGTCGGCGTCCAGGGCAGTCAAGGGGTGCTGCCCCTGGAGTTGGACCTCTGTGAGGGTGAAGTCAGCATGGGCAAGTTACCGAGGCACGACAGCGTGACGCTCACTCACCTTCGGGTTCCGTCTCTTGGGGAAGCTCGTCGATGGCGGCTTGGGGTGAGCCAGCAGGCACAGTCTCGTCAGTCTCAACAAGGAGGCTAGACTCCTCCGGCACAGAGTCAAGCGGCTCAAACGTTTCCGAGTCGATGAGTGGACGCCGGCTTCGGGCTGCCCGCCAGGCAATCTTTGGCTTGCTCGACTTCGCCTCGGGTGAAACGGCAGACCGAAGGGGAGCCTTGTCAGTTCCAATCGCGACACCAGTCGCCGACAATGCGTCAAGGTAAATGTCGGCGGCAACGGCCTGGTTCTGCCTGTAGTCGACTAAGAGTTCCTCGAGCACGTCTCGAGGATCCGCAGTTGCAGGTGTATGCGGTTGCGGCGAGCCCAGAGGAGCCTCGTCTTCCAGGATGTCGAAGCTGGCGGCGAGCAGCTGCGCCCGTGCACCAGCAGCAGGAGCCATTTTCCTCCCGAGGCCCAGCAGGCTGCAGGACCCTCACGAGTGATTTTGGGTTCCCACACAGTTCAGGGGTTGAATGGCGGCGAATCGATTGTCGTTCGCCGCGTCTAATTTCGCGGGTGCAGGGGAGGCAGGATGAGCGGCGGCCAGCAGGGGGGCCTGCGTCTGGAGTTGCGCAGGGCAGCTTGGGGTTGATGAGCAAGGGACGAGAGGTAAAAAAAAAAGGCAACGATGATCAGCTATGCTTGCTTGCTGGGCTACAGAGTGATAGCAGTACGTAGCAATGGCGCGTGGGTGGTGCGGAGGTTGAGTGCTGTGTTTGTGTGCACGAAGCAGCTGGAGTTTAGAGAGCGAGCAAGATGGGACGAACAGGTTCTACCCTGCCTAGGTATGCTGGTCTATGTTCATCCTCGCCTTCCCCCCCACGCCTGCGACTCCCCCAGCCTTCGCGTCCAGCCTTCGCGTTTCTACAGCTGCAGGCGCGGCGCGGATTCGTCTGCTGTGCCGTGGGCCGAGTGATGGTGTTGTCGGTGGCTTTGCGCCACGGCAACGCTGCAGCCAACGACGCGTCTCGCGCAGCATCGCGTCAACCCGCATTCGGCGGAATCCATCATCCTGGCTGGTGATGGAGTGTGCGAGCCGGCCTGATTACTACAGGCTGGTGCTGCCGTCTGCAGCCGTTGAGACATTGGTAGTTATTCGTAGAACCGTACGAAATAACCGTAGGACGTATTGCGTGCCTTCCGCGGCTCGTGATGCCTTCTAATAGAGGACCGTGATGATGCGTTTATGGTGTTGAGAGCAGGGTGCCGGCATGCAGGCATCGTAGGCATCGCAGGCATCGCAGCCAATCACAGGTATTGTAGGTAATCGCAAGCAATCGCAGGCTCGTCGGAGGTCAGGAGGCATCGCAGGCATCGCCGCCGAAGGCACTGACGTTCAGCTTTGCTTACGCCTATGATAGCAGTCTTCTGTGGCATCGGGTATTTTTTGACAGCTTTCAAATATTGGTCGAGTGGCGCCAAGCCTTCAACTCTATCTATACAAATGGCCAATATGATGCGCAGCTCGCCGTTCTTTGGCGTTGTACTCCTAGATTCCCCAATCAATTCCAGAGTGACCGTCTGGTGGTCTTCCCCAAACGCCCAATGCCGCCCCAAGCAAAGCTCGCCTGTCATATGCACACAAAGATCATAATAATATTTACTGCCTCGCCGTTGAAGGTTCCGAGGCAGCCGCCTCAGCACCTTACAAGCCCATCGTCAAGAGGTCTAGCCTTGTAAGGACAGACTCCATGTTGGCACTGATGCGCTGCACCCGGGCCATGGCGAATGTGGCAGAAACTTCTTCATCTGTGGCATCGACGAGCTCATACCGAGCGAGCAACTTGTCAGCCTCGATACCGCCGAACACGTCAACGTTGCTCAGGCTGTCGGTATCGACGGCCTTGGACTCCTCGCGATTGGCAGCGGGCTCAGAGTGATAGAGGGCAAACATTGGGTCCGACTCGAAGTCCTCGTCAACAGGTGCTTCCTCGACGGGCTCAGAGGCCTCGAGGCTCTCGGCGGGTCGCTCAATGGCAGGAACCTCAACCTTTTCCTCGTCGGACGGGAAGGACTCCTCGACAAAGTTGGAGGTCTTGCCAGAGAGGACTGAGGTATCAATTGCCGCAGGCACCTCGGGAGTGTCCACGACGAACACCTGGGGTTGGAAGTTGAACGAGGTGTTGTCGAGGCTGAGCAGAGACAGGTCCATGGTCTGCTCGGGGATCATGGCCATGCCGATCTGCTGCTGGGAGGAGTACTGGCCACCATAGGGATTGACATCCTTGGGGACCTGGCTCTGCTCGTGCGACTGTTGGGGCTCAACCTTGATCTGTGCGGCCTGGGGAAGAGCAGTAGGGTTGGTGCTGAGGTGGTCGAGAAAGTTGGAGAAGGAGGGAGACGAGAGAAGCATGCGGGTCAGGTCAGACAGGCGCTTGTTCTCCTCGACGAGAGCACGGTTCTGGGTCCGCAGGTCGCCATTCTCATTGACCTTGTTGGAGATCTCAGCTTCAAGCTGGGTGATGTACTCTGCGTCATGTTAGTGAAATTGGACCAATCAAGGCTGTGAAGGTGGCGGTTGGATGAATCTTACCCTTTCTCCGGGATCGGAACGCACGAGCAGACACCTTGTTGCGGAGCTGCCTCCGCTCCTTGCTGCTAAGCTTCTTGCCTTCCTCGCTAGCCAGAAGTCGCTCATCCTCGTCCATGTCCTCTTCGTCCTTCCTGGTACGAGGCAGGTTGGCGTGAACAGACTGGTTCTGGGAGTCGGGGGAAGAGGGCTTGGCCCGCATCGAGTTGAGGAGCTGGGTGATCTTCTGCTCGACGATGGGGTCCGTGGGTTGAGGGGCCTTGCTGCGAGGCTTTTGCTGCTGGCCATTCTGGCGGTGAGCCCGTTGCTGCTGGATGATGTGCTGCTGCTGCCTCTGCTGGGCCTGGGCCTTGGCGAGGGCAGCCTGGGAGTGGGCGCCAGGCCACAGGCGGCCGACGCTGCTGGTCGAGGATGACATGGCGGGAGAGGCCAGGTTGGACGACTCCTGCTCAATGCTGCTGGGGTTCACGGTGTTGAAGAACTGTTGGGAGTCGGCGGACGACTCAAAGTCCATGTCCATGGTGCCCTGCGAGGGCGACGTGTTGAAGTCGAACATATCGTTCTCGGGAGAGAAGTTGGACATGTATTCGAGGCTGCCAAAGTCCTGGTAGCCCGTGTTGTTGGTCTGGTTGACGGCCATGGTGTTGGCGATGGCACCGGGCACGAAGCCCGTCTGCTGGCGGTACATGTCATAGTTGTGACTGGGGCCGCTGAGTGTCTGTGTGGTTGAGGAGGGAACGCTGGGTGTGGTCACAGCAGCGGTGACGGGGCTGGCAAAGGTGGGCTTCGTGGTCGTCGAGGGCGAGAGCGAGGGCGAGCTGTAGTTGTTGTCATACTCGGAGAGATCGAGCAGAGCGTCGAGGTCGACGTTGTTCTGGGCCGGAGCCGACATGGTGAGGGCGATGCCGTTGGCTGATGACAGACGATGGTGTTCGCGGCGACTGGATTGACTTTGAACAGGGCGATGCAGCCAAACGGGTGGCGGCAGGACGATGCGGCGGTGATGACAGGGGGCTACCCGTAGGGTTCGATCGCGAAGCGCGGCTCAATGGAGCGGATTCGTCGCAATTGTTCTGACGGGGTGAAGAAGAGCAGCGCCGTCGCGAAGAAGCGAAGAAGACGGAGGCGATAGACGGCGATGATGCTGTTGTCGAGAGTCGAAACAAGAGGTGGGAAGAGGAAGCGAGAGTCAGCAGGAAGGGAGGGAGCGGGAAGGGGGCCAGAATGGCTATGAATGGAATGGATGCCTGCCTGGGCCACGGGCGCTGGGGTAGCGATCCTGGCAGGCGCTGCTGGCACTGGCAGAGCGCTGGCCTCTCGAGTCTCTGGGCTGGGCGAAGCGCTGGCAGGGGCGACAGGGAATGGCGTGGGCGAGCAGGGATCCGGCGGGGGGGAGGGCCGTGGACGCGTCAGCTCATCCTGCACACTCTCGGGGCGTCGCTTGTGCTCGCGGTGGGCGCTGATTGGGCCGTATCTGGCGCGTGGGAGTCACGGCGCCCGCAGCTGTTAGTCCGCTATCACGACCGCCCCCTCGCCCGCTGAACGACTTCCCCTTTGGGTCGCTCTCGGCGTTGGTGGGCGCCGCACTCTCCGCGGGGGATGACGACGCCAGCTACCCGTTTCACGCCTAGCTGCGCAATGCTCGGCCATGATGGCCTTCTGCAGCCAGTAGACGGTGCAGGAGAGCGCCGGAGCAGTGCATTTGGAGCAGTAGGGCTGACGAATGTCGACGAAACAGCCACGAATACATCGTGTTGCTCCTCTCCTCTGTCCTCCCTCGCGCGGCTGAAGTTGCGATTGCCGTCTTCGATGATGAGCTGGCGGAGACGGAGCGCATGCTTTCATCCCTCCGCTCCCTTTGCTGAGCGCCGAGGCCCCTGGGCTTTGACTTTGGGCTAGTAGCAACAGCCCGCCTCGGCAACGATATTGGCAAACAGGCGATGGGCTGTTGGGCACAGCCAGCGGACAGCCACAGTCGACCGTCGATCCGTTTTGGCTCCTCGGCAGCGCGGAGAGGCGCTTCGGACCCCGAACTGCCCGAGCCCGCGCTATTGGCTGCGTGCTGCGCTCCTGGAAGCCACCGGAGACCCTCCCTCGTAAGTACGGGAGACAACCCTGCGCTAGCGACGGCTGAGTGTGGCTGTACGAGTACTCGTAGTCCGTAGTACGAGTATCCCCGGAATGCGATGGGATCGTATCTACAATCATGTGCCTCATCACGTGTAGCGCAGCTGGCTCCCAAAACGGGCAAAGCAGGTCCTGATGTCCTGCTGGCGGTGGCAGTGCATCCACGGCGCCGCCACTGCCCAGACAGAGCATGGTCTCTGGTGTGTTGTCAGCAGCATTACGAGCAATTTCGAGCTGCCGCTTTGAGCCTGTCGCAGCTATTTATTCCTCGACATCTGTCCGACTGACCCGTTGTTGGTCAACGCTTGTTTCGCCCTGAGACACAAGCCCCGAGGAACATCCATCACCTCCCCGCGACCTCGGGCTAGGTTGACGCGAGCCTTGAGCGTGCCATGATAACGAGCAGGGAGGATTTAAAACAAAACAATTAACAGGCTAGGAGGCATTCCTCTTCGCGCGGCAGCCCGGCCCGGATTGTATTTTGCCACAATCTGCAGGGCAAAAGAATACAGCCTGCAGAGCACAAGAACAGTAGCCAGCCCAGCCCGGCACGGACGTCAAGTTTCGGCAGATGGGACATGAAGAGAAAGCCCACCTCGCCGAACCTGACTCGCGTCGACGACTTGTCGTGAATGCCTTGCCGGCAGTGACGGGAGCCAAAGCTGCGCCGCTACATCCGTCGTACTGCAGAACCATTGCCCTTGTCAGCACGGAGGGTACCTAAGGTACGAGATGTAGCACTTCGGAGTGAGACGAAAGTACCCCTCCATTCGTGTCTCAAGGGTTGCTTGGCAGATTGAACCCAGTCTCCATATGCCTTTCGAATGACTGGTGGCGGTGTCGGCACGGGGCTGCACAATGAAAGTCGCGGGCGATGCCCCATCTGCCACGATTCCGTTTAAATTTAGAAGCAGTCGCCTGTACGAATACGCAGGAGCATGCATCCCAGATGCACATCAGGGGTTCATCAGATCCATGGTGTCAGCTTGCTCGGGATGGCAGTGAATCTGCACGCCTCTCAAGGCTGAGCGGTACTGCAGTTCCTGGAGGAACCATGCTCCTCCTCGCGCTCAGCCGCGACCAAAGCCATCTCGCAGACTCTCCACAGCCGGCACAGGAGCACAGCCGCTTTTCGTTCGATGGAACCATTGGATGCCGCCGTTGCGGTGACGCGCAGCGAGGTTGAGCGATGCTGCGCACCCGTCCGTGTTGCTCCACTGGACGCACAGCTCCAGCGCAAACCTGCTTAGGTAATACTGCGCACTTGCTGCCCAAATCAACCACCACTCTCCAGCAGGCGACAACACTCGCTTGCCCTGTCATCCCTCACACTGGCGCCTGATCAGTCGAGGTTCGACCGCTTGCCCGTCGCATCTCTCCTCTGTTTCCACGGTGATCCGGACACGCGCACGCGCTGTTGCCAAGCTCGCGTCTCGTCGGACCCGTGCGCTGCGAGCCAGCAGCGGCAGAGGAGCGACCAGCCGCGAGCGTGTTGCCTCCTTCTGGATACCCTTTCCTCGGCGCGTTTCGTCCTTGGTTCTCCGCCCTGTGCCAGCCGCTGTGATCCAACTGTTTTGGTCCATCCGCCGGAGGTGCTAGCTCTGACTCCATCGGTTCTGCTAACCGCACAGCCCGATGCCTGGATCCTTCTCGCCTTTTAGCATGGTGCAATTGCCATATTAATCGTCACCGATGGGTACAACTAAGCGAAAGCTGCCCGCAACCGTTGCGGGCGGGCCCCAGGAGAGGCACAAACGAGCACAGAGGCCCCAGCATGGTCCCTTGGCGCCTGTGCCTCTGCCTGATAGCCTTGTGGCGAGGCCACCGCTGCCGATACCCAAATCCAAGCATCACAGTTACTTCGAATTTGTCGAGAACAAGGACAAGAAGAAGAAGCTTAACATCGAGGTAAGCAGGACACACCAGGCTCTGACAGCCCATGCATGTACCTGGCTGACCAGGCACAGCACACTTTCAACAGAACCCCTCCGCCAAACTTCGAATTCGTCCCAGCCGGAAACCCGGAGTTGACCACGGCTTGCAAAGAGCTGTCCCGGGAGAATGGCGTCATGATTTTCATCGTTACGGTATGCTACTCGAGGCCGAATTACTTACGTCGCAGGACTCACCGTTTCCAGAATTCCTACAACACCACCGCGTTAAGCTACGCCAATCAGCTGAACAGAGTCGGCTGCCACTTCCACACAAACATTGTACAAGAAGCCAGGGCCGGCGTCGTTGGACCGCCAGAGCAACCAGTACGCGTCCCACACGGAGTGCCGGAGCCAATACCCAAGTCCCAGCGGCTCTACCACGCTCAGGCCGATGCCGTGCTGCGAGATCTTTTCCCTCGCATCCCCAATACTGACCGCCAGCGGGTCCTCGAGCGTGCTTTCACATTCGTGGGTGACTTTTCTTAATGATTCTCAGGGCCGCGTTTGGAAAGTTAACTTCCTTTTCAGGGTACATGCTTCCGAGGCCAGAAGACTGTCGGACTCAGTGACGACATTCCTCTGTCTCGCAGGGCTCAACTTGCGGTACTGGCCCATATCAGGCATACTCATACTAGGTATGATCAATTGCTCAGAGAGACGGACTACCAGAATGCACGAAAAGCCGTCGAATCACTCAGCCTCGACATCCTTGTCAAGTGGCGAGGAGACGAAGAGACTGGCCGGGACCAGCTGGATGAGATTCTGAGGGAAGTGGTCGTAATCTCTGACTCCGAGGATGACGATTCCGAGGAAGGCACTGAAGGCACCTCCGTCGAGGAACTGGATTCGACCAGAGATGCCGCCGTGTCCCGCCAGTCATCGCACCAATCGCCACAGCGCACAGGGTTGAATCGCCAGCGATCTGCCAAAGCCGCAGCCAGGGCGCCCAGGCCGGGAGCAACAGCCGGAGGCAAGGATCAGGACCACGGCGCTTCCCGAAGCCACCGACGTGGATTTAAGAGATACCGCGCCTGGGAGGAAGCACTGCAGCGTAATCGTGATCCCGACCTCAACCCTCCGCGCTCCACTGCCGATACGCCGCCAGACCAGTCTAACACAAACAGTTTTCCCAATGCGTATGAGCAGCAGCCACTCTTCAGCTCCGTTGGCAGTGCGCCGAGTTCCAACGGCTATGTTCCTCAGCGCACGGCGATGTTCCAACAGCTGCCGCATAACGTTGTTCCTATTGCCCCAGCCCACTCTCTCCAGGGAGAGGTAACATTGGCCACTCGCGGTGGTTTGCACCAACAGCCAGCTTCCGTTGGCAATAATTTCCAGGATATGCTGGTTCCTTCCATTGAGTCTGCCCATCCGGCGCCTGCACGGCCATCCTTCTTTCCTGATGTGCCGCCTGTCAGGACCGAGGATCGCATGGATCATTCTTCTCAGCACCACGGCATGCAGTATCACCATGGCCAACCCCCGTCTCTAGCGCAACTGCCGGGGCAAGATGATTACAACTCCGGTCCGCGAGTGATTAGCGATCACATGCCGCATGGACGGGTAGGCCTTGGTGGGTTCCGCGCCGAAGGCTCTCTCCAAACATTCGGACAGCGTGATCTGAACCAGTTCAATTCCGACTACCGCGGGAATCCGGGCCCTGCTTCTTCACTGCATCATTCTGCGGGTCGAGTCCATGAAGCTACCCCTTCATCGGACCAACCAGTCGCCGATCGGATAGTGTTGAATGCTGCTCGGCCCGGTAGTCGCCTAAACCCTATCCTTATGGAGGATCGGGGAGGGTTCTATGAGAGGGTTGCAGCCCAACCGGAGCCAGTGATGCCCCCGCGTGAGCCCAACGGACATGTTGACGACCGACGACTGATCCATCAAGTGCCGCAAGCACCAGATCGTCATATCGTGGTCTCACAGGAAGAAGGCTCAAGAATCCTACAAGAGAGTCAAGGTACTTTTGGCGTCGAGATTATCCCCATCCCTCGGTCTGGCATCGTCCCTCACCTCGGTCAGCCTCACAGCATCCACGCAGCGAGCCGCGTCCCCTTGAATCCGTGGGAGCGTGGCCCGCACGTTGACTTTGAGCGATCTCGGATCTTCGGGGATGACCGTGGTGGCCCTGGATCTCGACCAGCGTCAGCAGAGTACCGTGCACCTCCACCCCAGCCGTACCGGGAAGAGTGAGTTTGTTTACCTTGCCTTTTTAGCCATTACCATTGATAGTGCCCGAAATAGGATTCTCACATCTCATAGGTTACAATTCGATTTTCGGTTAGATTTACCGCCTCAAACGCATCCCGATCCTGGTTATCGGCAGCATCAAGAGCGTCCACCCATGGGTGACCACTATTATGACAATTACGGACGAGGGTACCCTCCCCGCGTACCCCACCCCGAACACATCAATGTATTTCGATGACGGCAGCCTTTGCGCCTGTCTTGTTGAGGCACGCATTCGATTCTTTGCGGCGGCTTTTTGTCACGACGACTTTCTGTTTAGAGGGGATGATTCGGCAGCATGGCATGTGGAGTTTTAGCCTGTTCCGGCATCAGCGGCGTTGAGAGACGGAGACGGGCGACCTGTTTCTGTGATTTAATACCCGCCTTTGGCATCTACGGTTGTACGAACGAGATACCCCCGCATGCGAGTGGAGGAATTGGTGTTTGGTGGACGATGGCGTCATGGATGGCAAGGGCAGCGGAGTTTGGAGTACGGCCGGCGAGGCGTGTTTGTCTCGGCTGGCGGCGATGATGTTGGTTACTTGTCAGAGTATTGGGACGACGTAATAGTTACGAGATTCACAGACATGATCCTGTTCAATGTTTGAAGTGACATGTGGGTATCTGGACAGTGTAGACATTCTATTCTACTCGACTACTAACAAGAGTAAACGCCAGATGAAATGGTGAAGCCCGCCACATACTGCCTCATTCATGAACGTGGGTATTTTAGGAACTTTGTAGGTCGTTCGCCTTGTTCCCCCCTGACCTCCCTCTTTTCAGTTCCGTCCCCTCTTCGGCTTGCCTACACCCGCCATCGAGGGCCCATGCCTCTTCTCAACACCCAGTCCCCTCCTCCCTGCGGCGATGCCCCCTTTGCCGCCGCGACCGCCGCGACCGCCACGGTCACCGCGAATGCCGCCACCTCCCCTGCCGCGGAAGTTGCTTCCGCGGTCCCTGCCGGGGCTGATCTTGTTCTTGAGCGCGACGGCGTCGCCCTCGTCCATGTCCCCTGCGTCGTCGTCGTCCTTGGACCGTCTGTTGGAGAACTTGAGCTTGCCGCCGCGGCCGCGCTTGGCGGCGTCCTTGCCCTTGAGGGCCGCGACGTAGGCGCCTACACCGGAACCAGAGCCGCCCTCGGGCTTGTCGACGTCCATGGCGTCCTCGTCCTCGTCGTCGCTGTCCTTGCCGAGGATGAGCTTGCCGTCGAGGTCCATCTTGGCCTTGGTCTTGGTGGGCTTGCGGAGCTTGGAGGGTTTGGTGGACGAGATGTTGGCGAGGGCCTTCTTGTCCAGGAGATCGAGGGGCTCGTCGTCGTCTTCGACAATGTACGTCCTACCGCCCTTTTGCGTCTTCTTCCTGGGCTTCACATCTGCCTCGCCATCAGAGTCTGCACCAGCGTCCGAATCACTACTGTACAGAGCCTGGTCGTATTCGTTCTCAAACTGTCTCTTCGGGCGGTCGTCGTCTTCGTCGTCACTAGCGTCATCATCGTCCTGGCCGGCCCTGAAAGTGTCCTTCTTCTTCTTCGCCCTCTCCTTGGTCTTGCGGATGTTGACGATGAGCTTCTTGTCGGACTCGGGGCAGTTCTTATGGATGAGGTCGTAGCCGAAGCGGCGGACCATTCTCTCCAAGATGTGCTTGACCTTGGCCTTGAAGTGGCCTTTGTGCTCGTTGCTCCAGACGATGAGGTTGGGCACTAGCGTGGAGAGGCGAGGAATCATCAGCTCGACCGGCAGGCTGATGACGCAGACCTTGACGAACCCCAAGCAACTCTTGACGATTTCCCTGTTGTTAGACGTCAAGAACAGGTCCATGGTCTGGACGAGGTCGGACAAGGTTTGCTCGCTCAGACCAGACCTGAACTCGTAAAGGAGCCTGCTTATGGCCGTGATGGAGGCCGAAATCATGTGGGGTGTGCTACCCGCCAGACCGGCGCTGACCATGGTGAAGAACTCCTCAATGTTCGCCTTTCCAGCCGGTGCGTCGTTTGGCATGTGTGAAACCTTGCTGTTGTCAATAAGGGCTCCATCAGCGGAGGCCATTCGGTTTCCCATCTGGACCAACAGCTCGTACGCCGTCTCTCGAGCTCGCTCGTTGTTTTCTTTGCAACAAATGACAACCTCGCTCAGCACCCCAGGAATGAAGTGGAGGGCGTCGTCGGCGACAAACGGCAAAAGCACCGTAATCGCAGCCAGTCGCTCACGCCTCGCAGGGGCAGAGACCTTTTCAGAGCTGGACAGAATGAGCTGCTGCAGCTCGGCGTTCCTCTCCCGAAGCGCGGCCTTGCCAAGCTCGGAGCTCGCCAACCGCGGAATTAGCTTGTATGCCTTCTTCTGCAACTGGGGCTCGTCCTCCTTGTAGATGATGACGGTCGCAATCTCAAATAGGGCAGCAAAGCTTTCTCGGGGGAGATAGGCGGACATGGTGATGACAAGATCCATCAGCGTCTGCGCTGTTGACGGCATGTGGTCTTTTGACTTTTGTTGCTTGGTCTTCTCCGCCGACGGGGTCGTCTGGAGTTCCGATGCCAGCATCTTGCTCACTCGGTCGAATGTGTCAACAACTTCTTGGTGAGGCGTAATGCTGAGGAACGCGTTGATGCACTGCAGGATAGGGCCTCGGCTTTGCGGCAGGGTCTGGGTGTAGACGTTGAAGAGCACAGCCAGCATGTTGCCAGCGAACTGGCCGAGATAAACGAGGTTCGTCTTGGCCGACTCCCGAGAAACTCTACTTTGCAGCAAAAAGTCCTCCTCCTCATCCCCGATGCCCGCAATCGCCTGGTTCGATTCGATTAGTGTCTTGAGAGCCCTGCAGACATCCAGTCTCAAGCCAACTTGCTTATACAGGAGGTTGGCAAGCATCTCGGCGAACGTTTGGTCGAAGGCCTCGGGCAAATCGAGTGGCAAGTCGCAGTAACCAGGAAGGATGGACCAGGTTTGTTGAACCAGTGTCTCGTAAATCTTGATCTCCATGGTCTTGTCGGCGTCGCCGTGATCCAGGACTTTTTGGAACATGAGCTCGCTGAGAGGCACCATCTCCTTCTTGAAGTGAGCCAGGTTGGTGTTGCTGGTGTAGTCTCGCAAGATGGGGAACATCCAGGCTCGCCCAGACTGGCCCTTGACAGGCTTGACAATGTTCAGGGGGAGGGCTGACAACACTGCTTCGGGGCCCATGGCCTGAATAGCCTGCCCAATTACCTCATCCGCCTCCTTCTTGTTGCGGAACGACGAATTTTCTCGAATTTCGCCAATCGTGCGCGTAATGTTGAGCATTCTCGGGTACGCTCTCCACCTCAGAGAGGTAAACATGGCCCCCAGCACGTTGAACGTCTGTAGCCAAGCTGCCTGATATTGGACAGTAAGTAGCGAGTCCGCCATCTTTGCGATCTTGTCCAGAGTTTTCTCGTCGTATATTGAAGGCTCCAGGATGACCTGTTGTGGGATGCAATTGGCCATGAAAGAGACGAGGCACTCAGAGGCCGAGATTCGAACGTTCTCGGAGTGCGACTTGAGGAACTGCGCGACCATGGCAAACAGGTCGGGGAGGTTCTGGAAAGTCTCGTCGGGCTCGACCTGCGACGAAACATCGTATCCTCGGGACAGAATCGCAAGCCAGGGGGGAACAAGCTGGGTATCGTTTGCCGCCGGTCGCAGCTCGGAGATGATCTCCATCAGGCGCGGCAGCTTCGCCGACGAGACCTCTTCCGACATGCCCTCGAAGATCATTTCGAAAATCTCGAACCCGGCCATGGTCATGTACTCGTTTCCGGTCTTGGCGATGCTCAGCAACAGCTCGCACAAGGACTCAATCCTTGTGCTCGGCCAGCCTCCGCTCGCCGCGGCCACCGTCTTGACCAGCTGCAGGGCGTGTATCAATGCGGGATCATGGGTCGTGGCCGCCGACTTCTTGCCCTTGCGTGCTTGCGCCGCCTGCCCAGCGAGATCTTCCAGGTTCTTCAGAGCGGTCCCGGCGCACATATCCGCGGCCGGGTGGTCCAGCGAGGGACTCGGGGGAGGGTTCCGGAGGACTCTTTTCAGGCCATCCTGCGCACGCTTGCGCACCTTTGGCCGGTAGTCTAGGGAGAGGTTGAGCAGCCCGGCGACGGCCCGGCGAGGTCCGATCTGCGTGACGGACAGCTCCCACGAGGGCGCATCCTGGGCCACGAGCAGAGACTCGAGGCAGCCAATCGACGTCCTGAGCAGTATGGGCTCCGCACCCTGCAATAGCAGCACCGGGGCGAGCAGGGTGAGGATCTGGGTGAACTTGGATCGGAGCAGAGGCTGCGGGGCGAACGGCGTGACCACGTCCAGGAGGTAGACGACAGGCGTAGCCAATTCGATGTTTATGCTTCCATTACTGTTTGCTTGCTGCAGCAGTGCCAGCAGGGCGGCGAAGTAACCAGTCGGCGTCGGCGCAGAGTTTTGTTCCTTCAGGGTCGAGTCGACCGCTTGGAGTACGACGACAGTCTACAGACAGAAGACAATGTTAGTGCTGGCCACGTAAGGAAGTACAGAGCAGCTACCTTTTGCTGGCTCTGCAGGCCCGGGGACTTGATCTTGTCCAGCTTTTCAGCCAGAGTCGGCGTCGGCGTCGCCATTGTGTCGAGAGTTCCTGTTCCTCGTCAAACCAGCCAAGATGTTCGGTGAGACTGGCGATGGTGCCGCCGCCATTCTTCGCCGCTGCAGTCAAGCCGCGCAAAAAAAATCCTTATCGCCTCCCCGCCTGCTGCCGATAAGGTCTGCCACCCAACCTTCAGTGGTGGGCTGCCCTGGGCCACCCAACTGGGGCGGCGTATTGCAATATCCAGTGCCATCGCTGTATCCAGACATCTATGTGACGCTGGCTGACGGCACTACTGCCACCACCAGAGGGGCACCTCCGAGGCATCGAGCTCGCAGGTCGAGGATAGAGTCGGCCAATTCTCCTCCCCCATCGTCCTCTGCAAGCATGGCGTTCCTCATCCTCGTCATCGGGGACATGCACATCCCCGACCGCGCCCTGGACGTCCCGCCCAAGGTACGTATACGTCACCGCGACGTACGGTGGCAAGCTCCAGGATGTCTCGACGAGGCTCGAGCACACATAGCTCGCATGACTGACTGCCGCGCAGTTCAAGAAGCTCCTCGCGCCCGGCAAGATCGGCCAGACGCTCTGCCTGGGCAACCTCACCGACAAGCACACGTACGAGTACCTGCGGTCCATCGCGCCGGACCTGCGCATCGTCAAGGGCCGCTGCGACGTCGAGGCCACCTCCCTGCCGCTGACGCAGGTCGTGACGCACGGCGGCATCCGCATCGGCTTCCTCGAGGGCTTCACCCTCGTCTCCAGCGAGCCGGACCTGCTGCTCGCCGAGGCGAACCGGCTCGACGTGGACGTGCTGTGCTGGGGGGGCACCCACCGCTTCGACGCCTTCGAGTACATGGACAAGTTCTTTGTCAACCCGGGGACCGCGACCGGCGCGTTTATCAACGGCTGGAGCAAAGAGGGGGAGAACCCCACGCCGAGCTTCTGCTTGATGGACGTACGTTGCAGCAGTCGCAGACGGATACTATACTCAATGCGGGAGAGACATGACTGACGGTGACTGCAGGTCCAAGGCATATCTCTCACACTCTACGTCTACCAATTAAGGACAGACGACAAGGGAAACGAGAACGTGGCGGTAGAGAAGGTGACGTACACAAAACCAGTCGAACCAACCGGCGGCACATCATCATGATGGTGATCCGCCAGCGCTGAAATAGGAGTAAGGGGGACGGCAAGTCTAGCTCAAGTCGATACCCGTATTCATTCGAAACACATATATCTACGCTATCACAATCACTACGACGGCACATTGTATCCAAGAAGGTTGGCTAGACGTGACGCCAATGTTTCCAGTTGGAAAGGGCATGTCCAAAAAGACGAGCCCAGGAGAGAGAACTGTTCAATATAAAACACTAGAGGAAAACTCCGTCGCTTGGTATCTCGAGCATCAAGAGAGTCTGAACGTGCTTCGCCAAGAGAATATGCATCCTGAAGCCCAGTAACGCCAAATGCTCGTACAAAGTGTCCCATCTTTGTGCATAGCTACATCAGTCATTACACCATCATGCTTCTTCGCCTAGAAGAGTTGCGGTCTTTCGCTCCGACGCCCTTGTCGTTGTCCACTGCTGCCGACACCCGCCTGGAAGATTTGGTTTGACGGCGGCCCGTCTTTTTTGTGGTGGCATCCTTGTCAATTTGGGGCGACGAACTCGTAAACTCATAGATATCGGTGTCGCCTGATCCGCTGGTGTCTGGACTGGCGTCGGCGTCCGTCTGCTGAGCAACAGTCTCGGTGCCTTCGTCGGCGAGCTCCACCGCCTTTGGGGCAATAGAAGATGGCCGTCGGCGCCTGTCTGTTACGACAGTGTCTGGCAGGTCTTCAGGAGAAGAGCTCTTGTTTGCCAAGGGGCTTGCCGGTATGCTGCCCGGCTCAGCCTCGGCGGACTGCGGATTTGCGTTTGGCAGCCTCTTCCATGATTCTCCCACATCCGACTCGCGCTTCACCTTGAGCATCTCCGGGGCAAACGGTTCAGCCTGGCTGGAACGCCGTGGATATTTGCCTTCTCCAGCTACCGCGTCAAACAGCTCCTTTGTCGGCCGCCGCATCTTGTCCCTGAGGTTCGGCTCCGCGTAGCTGATGGCTGTCCTATTGCGCCTGCTGGGCCGTGTTGTGTCGCCCCTGCAAGTGATGTCGGCAGGAGGCGGAGTATCTCCCCGATGTCCACTGTCGGCTGATGTCGGTTCAGGAGAGCTCGGCGAAAGCAGCGCAGGCTCGACGAGGGGCGCTTCCAGCTCTATCGTCGTTGGTGGCGGCATGTCAGGCACCGGGACTTCCTCCATCTTGACTGGCGGGTGGCTCCTCGCCTTTGACTTGGATCGCTCATTGGAAGCCTTGGCCTTCACCAAATCGGCTTTGGCCGCTGCCACCTCATCGGTCGCCGCTGGCCCCGACATCTTCTTTGGCGAGCCGATGTCGTCGTTGGTGCTCTTTGCTGCGAGCGGTTTCCGAGCATTGCCAGTAGCGCCCTGCTTGTCTCGAGCCTCCTTTCTCATATTCGCCAGCTCTTTCAACGACTTTCCGCCAGCCTTGTCACGGATGGACTGCTTCTCGGACAAGCTTCGTGGTGGTTGGTTCTCGTTCGCTATCCGCTGTATCGGAACATTCTCTGCCTCGTCCCGGGCGGCGAATTTCCGTTTTGCCCCAGTCTTGATGGGCTGGGTGACCACGTTCGGCTCGGTAGAAGAATCGGGCTGCGGTCGTGATTGTTGCCGCTTAACAATGGGCTCCGACTTCTTTTCTGGCGATGGTGCTGGCAGCGCTGCCACCTTCTCATGTTTGGGTGAGGAAAGGAAAACTGGCGGCTCGATCTTTCGCTCGGGGCTCGACACTAGTATTTTGACGGGGCCAGCTCTACTAGGGGAGTCGACTTTGACGGGATCCTCGTCGATGAACTTGGACATGGGCGGGGGTCCCAGCTCTGGTGAGTCGGTTGAACTCATCGAGTCAGCTTCTGCCCGCAGTGCCAGAATCTGTTCAGGACTACCGCGTGTTAGTGAATACTCGCACTCGCGATGTGTGAGAGTCGCATACTTCATGGACGGGCGGGGACATGATTTGTTCTCTGCAATCTGCCCCAGCTCTTCAATGTCCCTAGCGACATCGCGAAGCCTTCTTTGCGAAGGACTCGGGCGGCTGGCGCTGAAACTCATGCGTTGCTTGGTTGACTTCCTAATTCGCGGCGAATGTCTCTTCATCGGCGGCTCCAGGCCGAGCCCGGCGAGAAGGGTTCCCCATTCTGTGAGTTGTGATTCCAACTTGGCCTTGATGGCCAGCGCGTGATCTGCTATCCGTCGTGCCTCGTTGTCTTCGACTTGGTGTTCGAGCTCCAGTATTCGACCGCGGAGCGCCAGGTTTTCGGACAGCATGCAGGCGCACTCGTTTTCTAGCTCCCTGATGCGCAGGGCGCGGATGTTGTTGGACTTGGCGAGGTCTCTGTTCTGGCGAAGCATCTTCCTGCGAACTGGGGGTGAACATGTTAGCGATCTGCGCAAGGAGCATCGGGCAGAGCAGAACGCACGCGTCTCGACGCTGTCCGAAGACACGGGGGGTTCGTTGAGCCTAGCCATAGCTCATAATGTGCGATGAGAGTCGTATGCGTGGCTTTGGGCAGGTAACGGTAGCGCGGTCAGATGTTCGCGGTGCAAGAGTATCAGGAGTGGCCAGCGTGATGCCTGAGTGGGATAACTTCAGGTTGTGTCATTATTTACCTTTGGCCTATTGCGGCTTAGATCGACATGTGTGCGCTGGAGCCGCTGGTTGCCGGGACACTGAGGGGCTCCGCACGTGAACTGGGCCAAACCCCACCAACCGTTTTGGGACGTGCAGCACCGTGGAGGCTGGACGGAGCGGAAGCCATCGTCAAGTCGCGTGCTCGCACCGAGCAGATGCCTTGGAGTGCAGCGCTCATGCGATCTTGCGCACCATGTCGTACCCGACGCGATCGCTTTCGACGCACATGCGCGGCACCAGCGTCTCGGCCTCCGCCGCGTGCCAATCGCCGGCGCTGATTGCACGAATCGAAGAGAAGAAGGCCGAGCTGGAGCACCTCAAGGAGCTGCGAGACTTGAGCGCCGCGGTCGCAACGCAGATGGAGGCTCTGGAGAAGAAGGTCTCCACCTTGTCTGATGGCACAGAGGGTATTTCCACCGAGGTGCAGCCTGGGCTACGGGGGCATGGGCGCTGACTCTGGTGGACAGCTATTGCAACGGTCATGGGCAACTGGCACAACGTGCTACGGGCTATCAACATGGCATCTGGTATGCGCCACGGCCATTGCTTCCAAGCCTGGATAGATGCTGACAGAGAGCCGACAGCCAAGTTTGCGAAACCATCGGGCGATGCTGCCACGGAAGACGAGCCATCGGAACCGCTGCCGTTGACGCTGGTGCGTATACCGACAGAGCATGCGCCGACGCTGCAGGCACAAGCCGAGGCGGTAGAAGCTGCAGCAGCCGAGGACGAGTCGACGGCGAGCGCGTAACAGACATGGACGAGCAAAGCAACAGCACACCGTCACCAGCATGAAGCCCCTGCGTGCGCAACGCCTTTGGGCACGTACGAGTACAGATAACGGCTGGGCATTTACGAGTACCCGGCAGGTTACCCAGGCTGGGTTTTAGCCAATTAATACTCGAATTGCCTCAATCTAGCGAGTTAACGTTAACCCGAGGCGGGAAGAAGCGAAACTCTATTCCCATCCAAGCAAAAGCGTAAAAAATAAAGTAACGGATGTGTCCACGCGTTCAATTCGTGACTATACTCTGAATTGAAACTAGCTAGTGAGACACTCGTTTGAAACAGTAGCCACACGACGGGATACGACAGACTGTAAAGCAAACATGAGCACCTAGAAAGCACGAGCATGGTGCCCCCCATCGTTCCTCGTCATCTCGTAAGTCACGTCTGCATCTAAGTATCCTTGGGCCTAGGGGGAATATCGGGATACTTCCTGTGCCCTCGGGACCATCCCCAGCTGTCTTCATGCCCCTTGGCCCAGTGACCATAGACGCCACGAAGGTCCTCTCGCTGGCCGTCATCGTCCTCTCTGACGGGCCTGACGGGCTCAAAGGCGGCCTCCTCGAACAGCTCCTCGGGGGTCTTGTCGTAGTCTCCCACGGGCTCGAGGGTCAGCTTGCCGGCGCCCTCGGGGTCGTCAAAGGTACGGCCCATGGGGCGGTTGTACAAGAAGTCGCCCCAGCGGCGGCACATCCTCTCGCCCTTCCACATGCGGCCGTACTCCTTGTTCCAGTCGCTGATCCAGACGTAGCCGGAGGAGGCGCCACACGTCTTGTTCATGAGGGCCTCGGCGGCCTTGAACTCGGACTCGGCGCAGGTGTTGTGGCCCAGGCTGGTGACGCGGCGCTGGCAGACGTAGACTGCGACGTTGCCGTTGAGGGCCATGCTGACGTGGCCTTCGATGAACTTGAAGACCTCGCAGAAGTTGTAGAAGGCGATCTTGCTGGCGTAGTAGTCGTCGGGAATGAGGGGGTACTTGAGGGGCCCGTAGTCGCGCTGGTGGACGCACTGCGTCTGCGGGTCGGGCAGGGGGAGGCGCTGGCGGGCGAAGGAGTCCAGCTCGACGGCCTCGACAGTGCCGTTGGCGTCGTCGACGAGGAACGTGAACTCACCGGTGCCCTGGCGCTTCTCGAGCGTGTGCCAGCGCTTGGCGTGGGGGGTCCAGCGGCGGATGTGGTGGCTGCCATTCTGGTGCACCGTGACGCTGTAGTGCCCGTCGGGGAGGGCCGGGTCGATTTCGAAGCCGTCGAAGCCGGACGATGGCGACGCCGACGGGGAGCCCGATATCGACATCGGCGACGACGAGGAGGGAGCTGGTGCGGCGAGGACGAGGCCCATGGTGGCTGCCGCGGCGGCGGCGACGGCAGTGAGGAGCTTCATGACGGGGGTGACGCAAAGGTGCCTCTGCTGCGACCAGTCTGAAGAGGTGGACAAGGAAGACGGAGACAAACCCGGAGTCGGGTAGTCAAGGGGCCTTTATAGAAGTAAACATGCCAACAAGATCAGGGAGCCAGGGGAGTTGAACTTGAACCTTGCGGTCATGCAGGCAAACCTTGTAGAAAAAGGGCGTACGGCCCGGCGGCAGCTTATTTGGGAAGCGGCATAGAAACAAGGTTACGAGGGCGACGGTCCGGCCCCGGCGGCGGCGGCGGCGGTGGAAGCTAGTGGGGCGGCCGGCGCTGGCCCCGCGCGGCAGCCACGGCAGCAGCACCTTCTCTCTTCAAGCCAGCCCAGGTACCAAGTGGCCCCAACACCAATTGCCCCGCAAGGCCCGCCCTGATGATCGATAGCCCCTCTCTGCTCCCACTCCTCAGCCATGCTGCCCGCCCAACGACTCTGGCCAGCTAGCCCGCGCGCGCGTGGTCAAGTGGCTGGATGGCGCGAGCTGAATGGCTGAGATGATGTCTCCCGCAGCGAGCTACTTATGGCGAGCTGGCTTGCTCTGGCGATGCCGGCGTTGGCCTGCCGTCCGTCACCTCCACCTCCCAACTGTCTCTTCCCCTCTATCTTTGCTGCCGTGACTGCGCCCATGGTCCCGGGCCTGCGTCGATACGAGTAGGACTGCGTCGGTCGGACGTCCCATCGCTCGCTCGCTCGCTCCCTGCATCGTCTACAGCGCCTGTTCTGGCAGCACCACGGCCGCCATGGCCCCGC